>PVIA01004785.1:91630-129821 GCA_004024845.1 Tonatia bakeri | reverse complement strand
TATGTTGGCCATTCTGACTGGTGTGAAGTGGTACCTCATTGTGGTTTTAATCTGCATCTCTCTGATAGCTAGTGATATTGAACATCGTTTCATGTGATTTTGGATCTTCTGTATGTCCTCCTTGGAGAAGTGTGTGTTCAAGTCCTTTGCCCATTTTTTAATTGGGTTGCTTGTCTTCTTAGAGTATAATCGTGTAAGTGCTTTATATATTTTGGAGATTAAGCCTTTATCTGAGGTATCATTTGCAAATATGTTTTCCCATACAGTTGATTCGCTCTTTATTTTGATACTGTTTTCTTTAGCAGTGCAGAAGCTTTTTATTTTGATGAGGTCCCATTTGTTTATTCTTTCCTTTATTTCTCTTGCTCTAGGGGACATGTCTGTAAAAAAGTTTTTGCATGATATATCTGAGATTTTCCTGCCTATGTTCTCCTCTACTACTTTAATGGTGTCACGATTTATATTTAAGTCTTTTATCCATCTTGAGTTTATTTTTGTGTAAGTGTAAGTTGGTGTTCTAGTTTCATTTTTTTGCATGTTGCTGTCCAGTTCTCCCAGCACCATTTGTTGAAGAGGCTATTTTTACTCCATTTTAGGTCGCTGCCTCCTTTATCAAATATCAATTGTCTGTAGAGACATGGGTTTATTTCTGGGCTCTCTGTTCTGTTCCATTGGTCCATGTGCCTGTTCTTATGCCAGTACCAGGCTGTTTTGATTACCGTGGCCCTGTAGTATTAGTTTAGTGTCAGGTATTGTGATCCCTCCTACTTTACTCTTCTTTTTCAATATTGCAGTAGATATTCGGGGTCGTTTATGGTTCCATATAAATTTTTGAAGTGTTTGTTCTATGTCTGTGAAATAAGCCATTGGTATTTTAATAGGTATCACGTTGAAGGTGTAGATTGCTTTGGGTGGTATGGACATTTTAATGATATTAATTCTCCCAATCCATGAACATGGTATATGTTTCCATTTGTTTGTGTCTTCCTTGATTTCTTTCCTTAGTGGTACATAGTTTTCTGAATACAGGTCTTTTACCTCTTTGGCTAGGTTTATACCTAGGTATTTTATTTTTCTATTTGCTATTTCAAATGGGATTTTTTCCTTGATTTCTGCTTCTGCTGTTTCATTGGTGATGTACAGAAGTGCCTTTGATTTCTGGATATTGACTTTGTATCCCGCTGTTTTGCAAAATTCGTTTATTAGGTCAAGCAGTTTTTGGTAGAGTCTATAGGATTTTCTCCGTACACTATCATGTCATCAGCAAACAATGACAGTTTTGTTTCCTCCTTTCCGATTTGGATGCCTTTTACTTCCTTTTCTTGTCTGATTGCTGTGGCTAAAACTTCCAATACTATATTGAATAAAAGTGGTAAAAGTGGACAGCCTTGTCTTGTTCCTGTTCTTAGTGGAAAAGATTTTAGTTTTTGTCCATTGAGTATGATGCTCGCTCTAGGTCTCTCATATATGGCCTTTATTATGTTGAGGAACGTTCCCTCTATTCCCACTTTGCTGAGTGTTTTTATCATAAATGGATGCTGTACCTTATAGAATGCTTTTTCCACATCTATTGAAATGATCATGTGATTTTTGTCTTTGCTTTTGTTTATATGATGTATTACATTTACTGATTTGCGAATATTGAACCATCCTTGCATCCCTGTGATGAAACCCACTTGGTCATGGTGGATGATCTTTTTAATGTATTGTTGGATGTGTTTTGCCAGTATTTTGTTGAGGATTTTAGTGTCAATGTTCGTCAGAGATATTGGCCTGAAGTTTTCTTTCTTCGTTGTGTCTTTATCTAGTTTTGGAATTAGGATGATGTTGGCTTCAGAAAAAGAGTTTGGAAGTGTTCCATCTTTTTGGATTTTTTGGAATAGTCTGTTCAGGATAGGGGTTAGCTCTTCCTTAAATGCTTTGTAGAATTCTCCTGTGAAACCATCTGATCCAGGGCTTTTGTGTGTTGGGAGTTTTTTAATTACTGCTTCAATTTCTTTTGCTGTTATTGGTTTGTTCAGGTTTTCTGCTTCTTTTTCATTGAATTTTGGAAGATTATATTTTTCTAGAAATTTGTCCATTTCATCTAGGTTTTCAAATTTCTTGGCATACAGTTCTTCGTAGTAATTTCTTACAATTCTTTGTATTTCTGTGGTGTCAGTTGTAATCTCTCCTCTTTCATTTCTGATTGTATTTATTTGGGTCTTCTCTCTTTTTTTCTTGATGAGTCTGCTTAAAGGCTTGTCAATTTTGTTTATCTTTTCAAAGAACCAGCTCCTGGATTCATTGATCCTTAGAATTGTGCTTTTAGTCTCTATGTCATTTAATTCTGCTCTGATCTTGGTCATTTCCTTCCTTCTACTTGCTCTGGGCTGTCTTTGTTGTTGTTCCTCTAGTTCTTGTAGACGTAGGGTTAGGTTGTTTGTTTGAAATGTTTCTATCTTTTTTAGGTATGCCTGTATCGCTATGAACTTCCCTCTCAATACTGCCTTTGCTGTGTCCCATAAGTTTTGGGTTGTTGTACCTTCATTTTCATTTCTTTCCAGAAACCTTTTGATTTCTCCCCTAATTTCATCCTTGACCCATTCATTGTTTAATAGCATGCTATTTAATCTCCATGATTTTGAGTGTTTGGGTTTTTTTCCTTGGGGTTGGTTTCTAGTTTCAGTCCCTTGTGATCCGAGAAAATGCTTGGTATGATTTCGATTTTCTTGACCTTGTTGAGACTTGCTTTGTGCCCTATCATGTGGTCTATCTTTGAAAATATTCCATGTACATTTGAAAAGAATGTGTATTTAGCTTCTTTGGGATGGAGGGCTCTAAATAGATCAGTCAAGTCCATTTCGTTTAGGGTATTGTTCAATGCCATGATATCTTTGTTGATATTTTGTTTGGAAGATCTGTCCATTTTTGAGAGTGGGGTATTAAAATGCCCCACTATAATTGTGTTGCTGTCAATATCTTTCTTAAAGTCCTCTAGGATTTTCTTTATGTATTTGGGTGCACCTGTGTTGGGTGCATATATATTTACGATACTGATGTCTTCTTGGTGGATTCTTCCCTTGAGCATTATGAAGTGACCTTCTGGGTCTCTCTTTATGGCCCTTTTTTGGAGTCTATTTTGTCTGAAATGAGTATCGCTACCCTGGCTTTTTTTTTCCTGTCCATTTGCTTGGAAAATTTGTTTCCAGCCCTTCATTTTCAGCCTGTGCAGGTCTTTTATCCTGAGGTGGGTCTCTTGTAGGCAGCATAAGTGTGGGTCATGTTTCCTTATCCATTCAGCTATTCTATGTCTTTTGATTGGAGCCTTTAATCCATTTACATTTAAGGTTATTATTGATAGGTACTTATTCATTGCCATTTATGTACATGTGTTCCTCTCTCTCCTTCTCTTTTTCTTCCTTTCCTTAAATCAGACCCTTTAGTATCTCTTGCAGAGCTGGCTTAGTGGAGGTATATTGTTTTAGACTTCTTTTGTCTTGGACGCTTCTTATTTCGCCTTCTGTCTTGATTGAGAGCCTTGCTGGGTAAAGTAGCCTTGGCTGCAGATCTCTGGTTCTCATTACTTGGAATATTTCTTGCCATTCCCTTCTGGCTTGAAGTGTTTCCATTGAGAAATCAGCTGTTAGCCTTATTGGGGCTCCCTTGTATGTTACTTCCTTTTTCTCCCTCATTGCCTTTAATATTCTCTCTTTGTCTTGAAATTTTGCCATTTTAATTATGATGTGTCTTGAGGTGGGCCTCTTTGGGTTCCTCTTGATTGGAACTCTTTATGTTTCCTGGATTTGTGTGACTTTTTCTCTCATCAAATTGGGGAAGTTTTCCTTCATTACTTTGTCAAGTAGGTTTTCTATCCCTTGCTCATCTTCTTCTCCTTCTGGTATCGCTATTATACGGATATTATTACGTTTCATATTGTCTTGCATTTCTCTTAATCCCTCTTCATTTTTTCCAAGCCTCTTTTCCTTTTCTTGTTCTTTCTGGATGTTTTTTTCTACTTTGTCCTCCAATTCGCTGATCTGATCTTCTGCTTCATCAATTCTGCTTTTCATTCCTTCTACTGTGTTCTTCAGTTCAGAAATTGTATTCTTCATTTCCTCTTGGCCTTTGTTTATAGTTTCTATTTCCTTTTTCATGTTGATATAGTTTGCAGTGAGCTCAGTGTAGCTTCCCTCTAGTTTCTGGAAGCCCATTGTGAGCTCATTGAACTTCCTTATAATCATTGTTTTGAACTCAATATCTGATAGTTGAGTTGCCTCTATTTCATTTAGCATTCCTTCTGGGGCTTCCTCCTTTCCCTTCATTTGCGGATTGTTTCTTTGTCTTCTCATTGTTTCTGAGACTCTTCTTGTTAACCTCTGTGTCTTAACTTGATCTGTTCTGGTTCCTTGTGTTTATGGTGTGAACTTCTGTGGTAGAATACCTGTGAGATTCAGTGGTGTATTCTCTTTTGGGTATCCTGGTGTTCACAGCTTCCCCCTACTCTTTTTTGTGATCAGTTGGAGGAGTAAGGCAAAATGGGTTAAGACAGCGAACCAGTATTCTAGGAAATTTACAGTAGCAGCCAGTAGAGAAGAGGTGGGAGATCCTTTGTCTATATATAGCGTAAACCGTGATCTTCTGCCCCACTATCTATGTTTTAAAAAGTATGGAAAGATAAGACTCTTAGTGGAGAGGAAAGTGTTGTTAGTTGGATCTACAAAGCTATGAGACAGCAAGATGTCAGATTCTGAAGTAAGGTAGGAATAAAGAATAGTAAATAGGGGTAGTGTGTAAAAGAATAGAGATAACCCCTACGTTAGTAGAGTTTTGGAAATTGCGAAGTGAGCCAAGATCTGTGAGGGGCATTAAGTTGTATTTACAAGTGTATGGTATACGTCTTCTTTATGGTGATATTGAAGCAACAATCTTAGGGCAGATTCTATGAGATCTAGACAACAAGAATAAGGAGCATAGAATCTTGAGTGGTGTACCAATGGGACCCAAGTGAGGGACAATAAATTATCAACACATTGTGAATGAGATAATGGGGGGACCTATCAATCTACAGTATAACCAGCTAAGCAAAGAAAATTATGTAGAAAGAAAAGAAAATACTATTGAAATAAAAAATGTCAGAAAAGAGAGAAAAAGATAATATAAATTTGCATGCAAAAACAAAAACAAACAACCAAACAACAACAACAACCAAAATAAAACAACCAGAAGATGTATTACAGGAGAGATAGATTTGGAGCAGAAGTAATAACACTAAGATGGATGGAAAAGAATCATAAGGAATTGAGAGATATAAAAATATAGAGAGTTTTTTTTTTAAAATAAAAAGTTGCTTAATAAACAAAAACAAGATAAAATCAAACAAACAACATCAGTAGGATAAGGGGGAAAAAGAAAGAAAGAAAAGAAAGAAGAAGAAAACACAGAGAGAGAGAGAAAAAAAAGAAAAAATAAAGAAACACCAACAACAAAAGCAAATTTAAAAAACAAACCAAACATAAACAAAAAACAAACAAACAAACAGAAACTCTTGTTGGTTTCTGACTGGCCAAATCAGTGTTTCTGTTCCTGCCAGCGCAAGCAGGCTGAGGAGTGAGTGGTTAGACTGCCTTTCCCCTTTCTAAGACAGAACTCAGTCAGACTCAGGACTGGCCACCAGCTTTTCCCAGAAACGATTGCTGTCTTCATCTGCGCTCAGGGCAAAAGCTGCGGAGGTGGCAAGGCGTTGCGCCCCTCCCCCAGCTTCGCCACCGCAGGCTCTACGCTCAGCGGAGCCCCCGCCTCTCTTCCGGGTTCACGGTGCCTGGGCCGGGACTGCCAGTGGTGCCGTACTTCCCTTGGTGGGCTCCCCCTTCTCGGGAAGCGCCGTCTCTCCTCAGGTCTTGAGATGCACCCTCTGGGGTTTGGGAAGGGTTGCGCCCTTCTCTTTGCCTCTGCTGCGGACTGCAGGCCCCAGGAATAGCTTTGTCTTTTCTGGGTTCTCCGTTTGAGTGAGGAATCCAGCAGGGCGCGTGCCTGCACCAAATCGTCTCAGCTCCGGAAGCCCTTCCCTTGTTCCCGGCTGTGGGGTCTCAGTCTTCCCCAAAACCACACACACCCCTGCCTGGGGGCACTGGCACCCTCGGGAAGGACTCCACCCCCACGGCAAGGCCTCTCTTGGTCCGGCAGACTGGGTACTCACTGTTCCCCGTGGGTGCGCACAACTCCTGCGCTTCTGCTTTCCAACCCCTGACTGGGGACAGGGCGGTGCTGCTACTCCGCTCTCCCGGGCACCCAGAGACAGACCCAGGGGCAAGGGTGCTCGCCGCGCCCAGCACAGGTCCCTTCCAGCCTCCTACCGTCCATTCATTCAATATCTGGATAACTTCTGATGCCCTATTTTCATAAATGTTGCGATATCTGTGGTCTCCTGCTCTGTTTCTCCTCAGATCGGCCAAATTCTCCCCCGAGCACTGGAGAGGGGCATCAAGACTCCTCCTCCAAAGCCGCCATCTTCCTCTCCCAAGCCAATAGAACTTTATTGACTAATCTAGATTAAGGGCTGAATTTGGCCCAAGGGGCAGTTTTCTGACTCCAACAATAAAGAATCAAATAATAGCATTTATCTTTGATCAATTAAAAAGGTTCTGAATAAGTATATACTGTCCATTTGCCTACTTACCCATCCCAAAATTTTCCCACATTTATGTACCATGGCTGAAAAGTCCATATGCTGGTTTTTAACCTAGAATTGTCTCTTGAGGAGAGGTGGCCTGGGACCTAAAAACTAACAGGATAACAGCAATGGGTTCTGCCCTAAACACGTTCCAGACTGTTCCTTCCAGGATACTTCTGGGAGAAGAAAAGGCCTTTTAGTTTTTGTTCTTTTTTACTCCAGGTAACCTTGTTTTGATTTTCCTTGTAAGTGTCCTTTACTTCTGAAATGCCTTCAAAGACCACTTTTGAAATAAACACACAGTGGTCCTTTCAGAAGCCTGTCAGCCTTTGATTAGCTCTTGCTGGCTTTCTAAGAACAGGTCTTGTCACTTCTATTGAGTTTTCAGGGAGGCCTTTGTAGCTACTCTGGAATATTTTTTGTGAATGTGTTTTTGCTTCCCCAAATCAGAACTTGGCTCCAGGCAATTCTCTGGGCCACGCCTGCTCATTTCCATCGGGGTCTGTTTTTGTCCCTGGTGCTGGCCTGATGACTCAGCCCCTTCAGATGTTGATCTTTTTTCAGGGTGCTAAACATTTGCAAAAACAAAAATAAAGACAAAACCAAAAAACCTCCATGGGGACATTAGTAAGAGTTCTACCAAGAGGATTTGGTCTTTATAACTGGATACCTGGCCCTTTTTCTTCTCTCTCTTCGACATTTGTTTTAACATTTGAGGCAAGGAAAGGGTTTATACAATGTGAGAACATTGAACAAAGTCTTACACTTCTCAGGAAGCTCAAACATCCCTTAAAAAAAAAAAAAAGCATGTAGCTGTAAGTAAAAAGCTCAAATCAGGCCTGGCTTGGTCCATGCCTGTCTGGGGAATGACCTCTATCCAAACTTGTCCTCTCCCTGCCTGATTCTCTTAGAAGCTATATAGGATAAATGTGAAATGTCATAACTGCCTTGTCTGCTATGGGGACTGCCCCTGACCTGGGGACCTATGAGCTGGCATGCAGGCCTTGGACCTACGTGACTAAAAAGATTGGTGAGAAACTGAGACTGCAGCTCTCAGTGTCAGTGTGATTCCCACACAGCTTGGCCTTTTTCAAGGCAATGATACCTGTGCTATGTAGGTGAGATGTAAAGGTAGATGCTGGGCACCTCTGTGAGTTAAAAATTTATACCTGCTGCATCTACTATCCTGTGTCCTTTAAAAAAACTCAGTCTATCATTAGATGAAAGCTTGTTGTGTGTTCTGAGTCTGATGTCAGCCAGAACCCATAACAACCACTGTGGCTGTAGACTTAACTTTGCCATCTTTAGATCCAGCATAGAACAATGATCAAGAGCTTGGGATTTGCATCTGCCAACCTTTGAATGTTGCCTGAATCACTAACTCATGTTATCCCATTAGGGAGATTATTTAACTCTTTGTGGTATGGTCTCTGCATTTGTAAATTTGGTGTGGTGATAATAATAGTAACTACTTCATGGATTGTGAAGATAAAATGGGTTAATACATGATGGATCATAGAATAATGACTGGCATAGAGTAGGGTAGATAGGGCTGCTCAGTAAGTGTTAGTTACTATGGCTATTACTGAGAATAGCTTCTTTCATAGTATGAAAGTTTTTATGTTGATAATATCTATATGACTCTCACACATCAATGGAAGTTTGATTGATATTATAGTCTTGGTTCATTCATTTTTATCTTAATAGAGGAAGTCCTAAAATACTATTCAATAATATATTTTGGTAATGATTTCTTCATCATAATTTTCCCAAAGCCCAGTGAATCACTTTAATATTCAATATTTATTTATTTTCATTTCTTAAACATTTTTCCAATCTTATCTTTCAATGTTGATTCTGTTCCAGCTGACCTATATGATAATTGAATTATTAAAGAAATTTAGGAATTTCTCTTAATATTACTTATCTTTTCTTTCTTTTTTCACTCATACTTAATTATTTGATTTAATATTCTATATTAATAATCTGATTTTCTGTAGCTTTAATTCTACTACTTATTGCTTTTAATTTTTATTTATTTTACCAAACAGGTAGTTTTTCTATTCTTCCAGCTCTATGGTTGCAATGGCCCTTATAGTAGATGATAATGACTGATTACATATGATAGCTTATATATATATATATAAAATCTTGATTTTTGGTGGAAGATCCATTTCAGGTGTTAGATTTCCTTCAGAACATTTCCTGCCTTCTTTAAAATATGTATTTTGTTGATTATGCTATACAGTTGTCCCATTTTTTTCTCCTCTTTATTCCCCTCTGTCCTGCACCCCCCTCCCACCAGCATTCCTCCACCTTAGTTCATGTCTATGGGTCGTACATATATGTCCTTTGGCTTGTCCACTTTCTATACTATTCTTAACCTCCCCCTGTCTATTTTGCACCTATAATTTATGTTTCTTATTCCCTGTACCTTTTCCTCCATTCTGCCCCATCCCCTTCTCCACTGATAACCCTCCATGTGATCTCCATTTCTGTGACTCTGTTCCTGTTCGATTTGTTTGCTTAGTTTGTGTTTGTTTATTTTTAGGTTCAGTTGTTGATAGTTGTGAGTTTGTTGTCATTTTACTGTTCATATTTTTCATCACCTTCTTTTTTTTGGATAAGTCCCTTTAACATTTCATATAATAAGGGCTTGGTGATGATGAACTCCTTTAACTTGACCTTATCCTGGAAGTATTTTATCTGCCCTTCCATTCTAAATGATATCTTTGCTGGATAGAGTAATCTTGCATGTAGGTCCTTTCCTTTCATGACTAAATATTTCTCTCCAGCCCCTTCTTGCCTGTAAGGTTTCTTGTGAGAAATCAGCTGATAGTCTTATGGGAACTCATTTCTAGGTAACTGTCTCCTTTTCTCTTGCTGTTTTTAAGATTCTCTCCTTATCCTCAATGTTGGGTAATTTAATTACGATGTGTCTTGGTGTGTTTCTCCTTGGGTCCTACATTTTTGTGACTCTCTGAGCTCCCTGGACTTCCTGGAAGTCTATTTCTTTTGCCAGATTAGGGAAGTTCTCCTTCATTACTTTTTCAAATCAGTTTTCAATTTCTTGCTCTTCCTCTTCTCCTTTTGGCACCCCTATGGTTTGGATTTTGCAATGTTTAAAGTTGTCCCGGAGGTTCCTAGGCCTCTTCTCATTTTTTTGAATTCTTGTTTCTTCATTCTGTTCTGGTTGAATGTTTCTACCTTCTGCTCCAAATCATTGATTTGAGTCCTGGTTTCCTTCCCTTCACTGTTGGTTCCCTGTACATTTTCCTTTATTTTACTTTGCATAGCCTTCACTTCTTCCTCCATACTCAACCATTTCTGTGAGCAACCTGATTACCAGTGTTTTGAGCTCTGCATCTGATAGGTTGGCTATCTCTTCATCACTTACTTCTATTTTTGGAGCTTTGATCTGTTTTTTCATTTGGAATATATATATATATATATATTTGGTCTGGGCGTGCTTGTTATGTATTAAGAGGCAAAGCCTTAGGTATTCTCCAGGGTGGGGAAACCTACTTTGCTATGTTGTGGTGCTGTATGTGGGAGAAGGGAATAAGAGGGAACAATACAGTTTGCTCAGTTCTTGGCTGGCTTTCAGTCACTTCCCCCACTACCCACAAGCAACTTCAGCCCTTCTGATGGGTGGGTTTGTGTACATTCTAGGACTCTGTGGGTATCTCCAATGAACTCTCTTGTGAGGCTGGGAGTTTCTCCCTATGCTGCAATGCTCACAGGTTTTACAGTCAGAGGTTTTGAGGCTTTATTTCCCTGTACTGGAACCCTGGGTTGTGCGGTCTGTCTCACTCCCCAGTTGTTCCTTCTGATTTATCTGCATGCAAATGTGGGACCGCCAGTTTTGCCACCTGCTACCTTGCCATGAGTCCTTTCCATCCCAGCTGCCTGTCTCTGCCCCTTCTACCAGTCTGGATGCATATTTCTTCTTTAACTCCTTGGTTGTCAGACTTCCATATCGTTAAATTTTCTGGCAGTTCTGGTTATTTTTTGTTTTTAAATTTGTTGTTTTCCTTCTTTTGGTTGTGTGAGGAAGCAAAGGTGTTTACCTATGTCTTCACCTTGGCCAGAAGTCCTTTCCCTGCCTTTTTAAAAAAATTACTTCATTTTTTTATTAATGATTTTTATTTACTTATTTTTAGAGAGAGGGGAAGGGAGGGAGAGAGTGAGGGAGAGAAACATAGTTGTGGGAAATGTATATCAATTGGTTGCCTCTCACATGGTCTCAGCTGGGGACCCGACCTGCAACCCAGACATGTGCCCAAACTAGGAATCTAACCAGTGACCCTTTGGTTCACAGACTGGTGCTCAATCCATGGAGCTATACTAGCCAGGACCCTTTCCTGCCTTTTTTGATCATTCTAAATACAACTTTCTAATTATTGCCAGTATTTTTGTTTTGCTTATTTGTAGTTATTTTACATGTGATCAGAGAAGGAGTGATAGGGACATTGGAATAAGTACCACTGTGTCTTAGCAAGTTTGACAGTGTGATTCCAATTATCTAGCAATATTAAATATATTGGAGGAAGATTTCTGGCAGGGTACTTCTCCTGGACTTGGATCTGAGAAGGATGCCATCTGGAGGTGGTCCAATATTTTGCTCAAACTACTAAAACCTCTCCTGAGAAGCAGGCTGACTTTTGTTAAGCTGGTCAGTGAGAGAATCCACTTCCATCCCACACAGCCATGCAGACTCTGGCAGAGGGAACCAGAGATGGAACACAGTCTGGATTGGGAGTGTCTCCTTCACATGGGGGACTGTGCCTGAGTTTCAGGTGGTGGACGTGATTAACATAAGAGGCCAGAAGCCTGCTGTGGAGGCAGAATGACTGCCTGAACCTGACTGGGAATCCAGGGAATAGAGCCAATAACTCAACAAAAACTCAGTAAGACAGAGAAATAGTTCTGAATTCCAGGGAGAATGTGCAGAGCCACGAAAAGGTATAATTTTGTAAGTCATTCTGTGAACGAGGTTAGAGATGTTATTAGGTTTGTACCCCCTAGACACTTTGGGTATGTAGGAGGTAAATTCCTTCTGGCTGCTGCTTGGTAGCTCTGGCTGTTTCTGCAGTGGACAGCTTCTTACTGTCTGAGGCTTTTTAAGTTTGGGTACAAACTGAACTGAGACCAGAGAGGCAAACCCAGGATTGCACACAGGGTTTAGACAGATTTGATTTGCCTATTTTCACAGGTCCACCAGAGGAGGGAGGCAGGCCAGAGTGGGCCACCCTTGGTAAATTTTCTTTCCTATTTACAGAATCATGAGGCAGCAGCCATTGTGCATCTGTAAGTGATTGTGGGTAAACAGATTTATTTTCAGGGTGAATAGCAGGCTTGACGAGTGAGCTTTCCAACCCTGTATTCCAACGGAAAAAATCATCAGTGCCCTCTGTCCCTTTGTCATTGGAAATCAGAGATCTGACAAGATATAGGGTCAGGTCAACATGACTGGATCATCTTGTGCTTGTTCCATCAGCCAGACACAGAGTATAATAGCATTATACCAGGCCATTAGCATAATATGAGTGGGGAGAGAAGGCAGAATATGGGGTACATGGGAACAACTGGGGAAACTTGGTGGGTAGCAGCGCTTAGCTCATCTTTAAGAAGAAGAAATGAGTGGCTTCAAGATTGTCCAGGAAAGGATGCTCATACCTTTCAGGGTGCACCTAGAGGAGAAGGGAGTAAACGTGACTCATCATGCCAGGACATATTGGGCGAGAAACACCTAGAGACACTTAGGCTTGGGAGATAGAAATTACAAGGGCAACAACAATGAGGTTAGAGATCAGCCTTTCAAAACCAAGTCCTCAGGAAGCATTCACCTGGAACCTTCTTGTTCCCTTTCCTCAATCCGTTGAGAAGAGTATTGCAAAGAATATCATCAAGCCTATGATCACAACAATAGCAGTGTCATAACACCCTACAATTTCCTTTACTAAACATGTTTTTGCATATGTGACAAATAGGTTTTGACATATAGAGTTAGGATTTTGAGCACAAGAGAATAAAACAGTTTTGTTTTTCTTAGAGATTACTCTTCTTTGTGAGAAGTATACCAGAAACATCTAACAATAAAATAACAACAATAGTATAAAGAATAGAAGCAAACATATTTTTTACCTTTACTTTGGACCATATACTCTTCTAAGCACTTTTAACTCATTTAATCCTTACAACAACCAGATGTGCCTATTATCTGTCCATGTTTCATATCTGTGGGGGTCCTTGTTTTATATCTGAGGCCCAGAAAGTTTAAGTGACTTATCCAAGTTCACACAGAGTATCTGGGGAAGATGGAATTTGAACCCAGACAGTCTTTCTCCAGAGTCTGTGCTCTAACCACTAGACAGTGTTGCCTTTCCTGCTTCTAATCTTGGCTCAGACCTATGTCAGCCACATGAACTTAGGCAAGTGATGTCTTCACTAAAATGAGGACCCTTAAACTGACCCAAATAAGGTCTTGAAAGTTTCTTGCAGGAGGAACACACCTAATCCAACTAGAATTTAGTACACAGTATGTAGGAATCTCCCTCCATACTCCTTTACTTTTTTTCTTTAGAGAACAGGGTGTGATTTGTGCTCTGTGGTGGGTCAGATGCAACTCAATCAGAGGCATGCAACTGCTGGTTTTAGAAATTGGCAATTAAAAATGTTTATTTTTAATTATGGTAAAATATGCATAATGTTTACCATTTTAACCTTTTTAAAGAGTAGTTCAGTATCATTAAATACACTGATATTGCTATGCAGCCATCACCACCATCCACCCACAAAGCAAATTACAGCTTGCAAAACTGAAATCTTACATCCATTAAGCAATAATCCCTATTCTCCCATCCCCCAGCCCCAGGTAACCACCATTTTACTTTCTGTCTATAATAAAATTGGCTACTCTAGGAATCTCATACAAGTGGAGTTCTTTTGTGACTGGGTTATTTCACTTAATGTCTTTAAGTTTCATCCATGTTGTATCATGTGTCAGAATTTCCTTTTCAAGGCCAACTAATATTCCATTGTGTGTATACACCTAACTTTGTTTATCCATTCATCCATTCAATGGATACCTCTGTTACTTTCACCATTTGACTGTTGTGAATAACACTTCTATAGACTTGGGTGTACAGATGTCTGCTTGAGTCTCTGCTTTCATGACTTTTGGGTATATATTCAGAACTAGAATTCCTAGATCACATGGTAATTCTATTTTTAATTTTGGATAACCACTATATTATTTTCCAAAATAGCTTCACCATTTTAGATGTCCACCAGCAGGACACAAGGGTTCTAATTTCTCCACATGCTCACCAACACTGAAAGAGGGCAATTTTAAAGATTACTGTTAGTAGCTGAGATATATTTCCCTTTTTATATGGAGGAAAGAAAAGGAAGTAAGAAAATGCACCATGTATATCCTGATAAGTCACACTGTGACAAAAGCCCAGAACAGTTGGACTTTTCCTTCAAAGAGCCTCTCGGGACTTTATTGAGAAAAATGGGAGGGAATGTGGACCATAATGAGAAGACCAGGGTGTTGACCATATTTGGTGTTTTGCATGGTGTGATCTTGAAGAGTCACTTCTTTCTCTGGGCCTTTGATGTAGCTGAGGCTATAATGTATCTATGACCCCTTCCTACTTCAAATGTGTGTGTCATTTCCATGAGAGGTCTAGAGCTGGAGAATCTCCAGATTTGCTGAGTTTGGATACTGGCTCATGGACTAGAGACTATTTGAGTCACACAGCAGCTGTTAGACCTGGCTATGAGACCACACAGAAAGCAGTGACACATGGGTGAGTGCATGTCCCTTCTGAGGGGCCCATAGACTCTTTGACCTGATTGAGTGCTGACTTGTGAAAATACTGACCCAATGTGGCTAAAACTCCTGATTTCTCAAAAAAAAAAAATGCCAGATACCTACATTTTTTAAAGTGGAATTTTCCAATTTTTAAATGTTGGCAATTAATTCAAAACTTTAAAAAAGCCTTGTGAAAGCCAAACAGATATTCTCAGACCAGAGTTGGCCCAAAGATCACTGCACTTCCTGATGTCAAGCAGTGAACTGTAAATGCTGGTCTGGGGACCCTGGGTGGACTGGGAATAGGTGTTTCTGACTCTTGATGTTATTCTCAGACAAGTCTGTGACTCCTATCACAGCTCCAAGCTCTGTGGCACACAGACTCAGTGGACTTTGGGGGAGGATCCCCAATGAACCCCTCTTGCCTCCAAGGAGCTCCCTTCTCTGTCAGGAGAAGTCAAAGATGTGACCAGCCACATGAAGTTTGCAGGGGTTTTTTTTTTTTTTTGTCAGAGTTCAATTTCCTCACAATATCCTAAATTGAATGAAATAGCATGATGTGCTTCCTCAATTTTGAAACTATATCTGTGGGGTTTTTTGTTTGTATACCTACCTATGTGTTTTGACAACACAAATGACGAAGTGAAAATGTTGGCACTGGGTGACATTCCAGTACCACTTATTATGCATCATTGGACCTAGATCCCCAGGCTGATACACTCATTAGTACAATACTTGCTTGATATATACTTCTGTGTGCCTTTGTTTTTTAACATCCTGTATTTCTTTCTTTTGTGTTCCATTAGTAATATATATAGCTGGGATTATTTAACCCAACTAATGAGTTAATGGAAGAAGTACAGTCAGGCAAATTTTATGATTCCCAAAGTCTAAAGTGATTCTTGCCACCTTATTTTGTTTTCTTTTTTTATTCTCCCCCCTGTTCCCCTTCAATTTCCTTGAATTGAGCACTCTTTGTTTTATTTCCCCACTTTTGGAGTTGTGTCTTCCAGAATCTTTATCTCCCACCACCTCACTCTTAATGTGCTCCCTGCAGACTATCATCTCCTTCACAGCTCCAAATTTCCTTTTGAGATTGTCTGGGATTTTTATTTCAAATAATAATTTGTTAACTGAAAAAAATTTAATCAGTGATTATTTATACTAAACAATAAGTTTTAATGATTTTGTTATCTTCAGGTATTTCTTTTATAGCAGATCATTTTCTTGTTTGTATTAATTTTTTCTAGTGTATACTCAATTTTTTCACAGATGTTTGGTGAAAAAATAAATTTATGAAACATTGTATTCCAAGATAATTCTATATTTTACTTTACTCTTGAATATAGCAGTCCCCCCTTATCTGCAAGGATATGTTCCGAGACCCCCTCCAGTGGATGCCTGAAATTGTGGATAGCACTGAACCTTAAACATACCAAATGTTTTTATATACATATATAACTTTTGATTTAAAGGAAGCACTTCACAGCTTCATTCTGGCATATCTGAATTGCCATCGTCACTACTTTTGTTCTTTGGGATCATGATTAAGTAAAATAAGGATTACTTGAACAAAAGCTCCACAGCACCAAGATAGCTGATCTGATAATCAAGACAGCTACTAAGTGACTAATGGGCAGGGAGTGTATATAGTGTGGATTCTCTGGACAAAGTGAAGATTCACGTATCAAGCTGGAGAGATACAGACAGTGTGATTTTTCATCATGCTACTCAGAATGTCATGTAATTTAAAGCTTATAAATAATTTATTTACTGAATTTTCCATTAAAAATTTTTAGACCATGGTTGATTGCAAGTAACTGAAACTGTTGAAAGTAAAACCTTGGATAAGGAAGGACTACTGTATTAGTTTGGCTGGATATAGGCTTTTAGGTTCAAAATAATTTTCCTCAGAATTTTAAGATTTTCTTTTTTGGAATCCCGTGCTTCCAATGAGAAATCTAATGCCAACCAGATTTTTGTTCTACTCTGGATGACATTTAAAAAAAATTGTGGAACTTCCAGTCAAGATGGTAGCATAGGTAAACACAGCTCATCTCCTCATATAGCCACATCAAACCAGCACTCAGAATCATCAAAAATCAAGTTGAATGGAAGTCTGACAATGACAGAATTAAAGAAAACACATCCATCCAGACAGGTAGGAGGGCTAGAGACAAGGAATGGGCTGGTCCCACATCCATTTGAAGTGGATAAAAATTTGGGAAGGACATCTTGGAAATGAGGAGTCCCAGCCTCATAACAGGCCCATCAGCACAGGGTTCCAGGTCCAAGAAGGTAAGTCTCCCTAACTTCTGGCAATAAAAGCCAGTGGGGATTTAGTCAGTGGAAGAAACTTTTGGAGTCCCAAGCAGTTCACCTTGAAGAACTCACACATAGACTTAGACTCATTCCCCCTGAGCTTCGGCACTGGGTAGCAGCTAGAAAGCCACCAGTGGTATACAGGGAGGAACTGAAATGTCTGCCACCAAGGTGGGAATGGGGGTACAGATTTTCCCCAGACAGAAAGGTAGACAGTGGACATTGTCCCTTTTCTGAGACTGCTCATGACAGAAGCACAGAGCTGGCAGGTGGATGTCATAACTGAGACTGCATCAACCTGGTTATTACTGTGTACCCCACCCTTGAGATCCCAAGATTTTGCCCCACTCAAATTAGAGGCCCACCCAAACTGTTAACCATGATTTTTCCACATGAATGGCTTGTCTTGGCTCATACTTCACAAATTCCTAAACCTGTCAAACAAGCAATCGCCAGCCTCAATAAACCCCGAGTCCCCATACTTGCTAAGTGGCCTTAGGCCTGGAACTAACAGCACCCAGCCTAGACTCACAGTTTGGCTTCACCTGGGAATCTCCAACCCAGCACAAGTAGCAGCCATCTCAGATTGCTTTAAAGTTCATGCAGGATGGCCCTAGGCAGAACACACATGGGGCTGACCTTGGCCTGTAGCACCCGAGAAACCCAAAAGATTACACATAATAGTGGACAGCTACAGACCATGTCAGAGCACCACCACTCTCCCCCCTGCACAACTGATCATCCATGGAGGGCAGAGGGTGGTGGTCAGTGGTTATAGCCAATACTTGCAGCTGACTGGCCTGGGTAAATCTGTCCCATTGACCTGCCAACAGCAATCAATGCTCAACTACAAGAGGAGGCTGTACTCAGCATACACAAAAGGAGCACCTCAAGTACCCAACTTGGATGATAGGAAAGGCTGTGCCACTGGACCCTAAAGGACACATAAGGCCACATTACTAAGACACAGAGTCATAGCATCTCTTCCTAATACATAGAAATAAACACAGGGAGGCTGCCAAAGTAAGAAGACAAAGAAACATGGCCCAAATAAAAAAACAGACCAAAACTCAAGAAAAAGAAGTAAACAAAATGAAGGTAAGCAGTCTAATAGATGTAGAGTTCAAAACACTGTTTGTAAGGGTGCTTAGGGAACTTAGTGAGGACCTCAACAGCATAAAAAAGATCCAGCCAGAAACAAAGGATACACTAATTGAAATAAAGAACAATTTACAGGGAAAGAACAGTAGAATGGGTGAAACTGAGAATCAAATCAATGATTGGGAAATAAGGAAACAAAAAACAACCAATCAGAAGAACAAGAAGAAAAAATAATTCAGAAACTCAAAGATAGTGTAAGGAGCCCTTGGGATAACTTCAAGCATTCCAGCATTCACATCATGGAGTGCCAGAAAGAAGAGAGAAAGAGCAACAAACTGGAAATTTATTTGAAAAAAGTAATGAAAGAAAACCTCTCTAATTTGGTGAAGGAAATAGACATGCAAGTCCAGGAAAGTTTGGGACAGAGAGTCCCAAAAAAGATGGATGCAAGAGGGCCACTCCAAGACACATCATGATTGAAATGCCAAAGATTAAAGATAAAGAGAGAATCTTAAAAACAGCCAGAGAAAAGCAGTTAGTTGTTTAGAGTTTCCATAAGACTGTCAGCCAATTTCTCAAAAGAAACTTGCAGGTTAGAAGGTATTGGCAAGAAATATTCAAAGTCACTAGAAGCAGGGACCTACAGCCAAGATTGCTTTACTCAGCAAAGATATCATTTAGAATCAAAAGGCAGAGAAAGAGCTTCTCAGACAAAAAATTCCCCCAAAACTAAAGGAGTTCACCATCATCAAAACATTATTATATGAAATGTTAAAGGGACTTATTTAAGAAAAAGATTAAAACTATGAACAATAAAATGGCCATAAATACATATCTATCAGCAACTGAATCTTAAAAGCAAATGAAACAAATAAGAAGAGCAGAAATAGAATCATGGATACAGAAAGGATTTTGATGGTTGCCAGATGGGAAAGGGTTTTGTGGGAATGGTGAAGAGGTGAGGGGGTTAAGAAGTACAGATAGGTAGTTACAGAATAGTCATGGGGATGTGAAATACAGTATAGGAAGTGCAGTAGCCAAAGAAAATATATGCATGAGCCATGAACATGAATAATGGTGTGGGGATTGCCGCAGGGTTTAGGGGTACAGGGTGGAGCAGGACAATGGGGGGAAATTGGGACAATTGGAGTAGCATAATAAATAAAATATAATTAAATTATATTATCAATTATATTGGACAACAAGACACTCTACTAGTTGCCCAAATACCTTGGTATGGGCTCTATTTTACTAAAATACAAATAAATAAATCTATAATTAAAACAAATTGTGGAAGTTTTTGAAGATATTATTGGTATTTATTATTGGTATTATGATACATCACTTGCTGTGTTCTAGGTGTGTGTCTTTTCTTTTCACTTGCTGGGAATCTTTAGTCTGAATGTAATCTTTTTTCAATTCTGAGAAGTTTTCTTTACTTCTCTTTACTTCATTTGTTCCATTCTGCAGGCATTATCTTTCTGGAACAGCTATTGAACTGACAGTAGAACTTCATTTTTTTTAAATGTATTTTATTGATTATACTACTACAGTTGTACTCTTCTCCCCCCACCTTTATTCCCCTCAGCCCTCCACCCGACCTCCCACCTGCTACATTCAACTGGGAAGTCAGCAGGGACACCAAGTTTCTTTCCCTGAAGCTTCTTTCTCCATGTGGTGTCATCCTCCAGAGCTTCTCCATGTGGCCCTTTTCTCAAACAGAGTAGCCTGAACTTCCTTATAGACTGGTAGTTGCATTTCAAGAGAGAATTCCAAGAGGACAAGTCTCTGCCTGCAGGTTTGGTAATGTTGCATTGGCCAAAGCAAGTTACATGGCTGAGCCTGAATCAATGTGGAAAATTAATCTACAATGGCATAAAAGCTGAGAGGTAGAGTTTTTGGGAGGACAACAATGTCAATCAAAGTTGGGGTACTGATAACTCATCATTTGAGTGCAAGATTTTTACTGTCTTTCTGAGGTTTAATGCCTACATGGGACACTGCCTAGCAACCCCAAGGGACCTGCACTCTCTGGTATAGTCCTTGGAGAAAGTTTCTATCACCTACTAACTGGCTGTAGCTGCCTTGAATTTAGCTTCCCAATTAATCTTCTCATTGAATACTTTCTGACCCCCTTATTCTTCTTTCATCTTCCAGCCCTAAAGTGTTCAAGTTTTGAACTGCATTGTTTTAGGGGGCAGCTTCTTTCTTCTTGGCAGTATCCTTCAGAATCTTTTCCATTCCTTTTTTCCCACATTGGTGATGCAATGCTGTCCTTTGAGTATATAATCTGGGCTTTCTGCCAAAACTGGGTTTGCCTTTGTCTTCTTCTTTTTCCTTAGAGATGTTTCACTAAGTCTTGAAAATTTAAATAATCACATTTTAATTACATTTAGCAAACATTTGTTGAATGGCTCAATTAATGTGCAACAATTTATTGGTTGAGCTTAATGAAATCTGTAATTGTAAGCATTAGTGTTGGAGGTACTCTGAGAGGTCACTTAGACTAGTGATTTTTAAACTTTGCTTAAAATCCATCATGGCACTTTTGATAAAAGCCAGTTAGTTTTCTTAGCATTTCACAAATGACATTTTGTGGTCTATGCAGTGCTTAATTCTGTGGTCTCATAGCCTGCCTTAAATTGTTTCCTCTTCTATATTGGAGCAAATCTTTGTTCAGCTCTTCAAACCTCAATCTCTCTCTCTCTCTCTCTCTCTCTCTCTCTCTCTCTCTCTCTCATCTCTATCATTATCTCTCTGCCCCTATCTAGTTCAGAGCTCCTGGAAAAGCAAAGGATTTTTACTAGAAGAATCTTCTCTCCTCAGAAGCTAGTGAATTCTAATATGTTGGGGACCGCCCTGCCTGGTCTCAGGAAGCTGTGACCCCCCTGTGACTTAGGCTGAGTGAGAGACCTCTGGATCAGGAGCCACTAAGGAGACAAAACTTATTCACCTGGCATGAATGCTACCTGTTCTGTGCCTGGCCTTTAATGCTAGATCAGTTAACCAATAACGGGTAAGACTCCTCAGGGAGGGGCAACCTAAACCAGGTTCTGGTCTCATAAGGCCTATGGAATAAGACTCACAAGACTGTGGAAATAAATGAAGGGGTTGTGGAAAGCAAGGGGTGATCATCAACCCCTGCCCCCTCTTAGCCTGAGTCTTTGTACTTAGATGTGAGAAATCCAAGTCTCCTGGCTGCCTCTGTCTCCTGCCCTTCTCAGGACTAAGCAAATAGCCAAAGGGGCAGCTCACACCAGAGATGGTGGACCCCCGGGGTAATAAGGCCTGGGACAAAGAATATGCAAGATCCTGTGAGATCTGTTTGCTGGAGGATGTTATTAACTTGGAATTTAAAGAAACAGACAGGAAACCTTTGGAACCTGTAGTCCTTTCATATGATAAAACTCCAATCTCTGCCCAGAATCACAACAGGGATTCTGTTAGCATCTTTGTAAGTTACCTGTTCCCTTTGATCCCTTCTACCAGACTGTGAATCCACAAACTGTGTCTACTTTCTCAATAAAAACCCTCTGGAGTAAAGGAAGGGGCACTTACCGACTTGGAGAGTGGCCACTCCGTTCTTTACTTCCCTACAGAAAACTGTTTCTGTGCATGATTATTTCTCGTGATTTGACGAGCCATCTGCAGTGTGCTAAGTGGGTTCACAGCCGGCCGGGAGAGCCGGGTTCTGCGCACTTTACTAATACACCCTTTAGATTCAGTTTCTTTGGATCATCAACCATGACTTAGCCACATTGCCAAAGTTGGATTAAAACTATGATGTGCTTTAATATTCTCCTAAGAACTTACTATTTTGCTGTGTAATTGCACATGTATTGTCTGGCCCAAAAATTGATTATAAATTCAAGGAGGGCAGGGACCATTCTGGTCATCAGCCTATAGCACATTTTTGAGCCTAGTATGTGCCTGGCACATGGAAGACACACAGGATTCATTTTCTGAGTAACTGCATTAATGTACTTCAGAAGACTATAAGATTTGGAAAGGATTTTCCACTATTAGTTGACATTTAAAAATCATGAGGAACATTTCTAACACTTTCATATCCTGGGAGTTGGAAAGAATTTCTAATTGAAAACAGTCCTGATAATGAAAAAGTGAAAATTCTGCCCTGGGCCAATGCCTGGAACTCACAATGCAGAATTGATGCTAGCCTGTGCAGTGACTTACAGATCTCACGTCTTTGTGAATGGAAGAGCTGCAACTGGGTCATCATCCTAGCTCTCCAGATGACACAGCCTTTATGATGGGTTGTGACATTGCTGTGCCATCTGACCTACCTTGATATGCAGTCCTATATTTCTGCCCATAGCCCTCAAGGTGGTACCTGACTTCCCTGGGGATAAAGACTCACTCCACTAAAATTCTTTCATTAGTGCTATATTCTTAGGACACTTGATTACCTAACCCTAATGGGGCTTGATTGAAAAAAAAAACTCAGCACAACTATTAATATGTTTAACTTTGAAGAAGAGCCAGTATCTCTTTAGCAGGTTCCAAAGCCCTTTCTTTATAGGAGGTATCAGATATCTCATGTGTATTTCCCCATGGTCAAGAGAGGTAGGCAGGTGATTTTTGTCATTCTGGTTTATAACTAAGGAAACTCAGACTAGAGATTGACATGGGCTGGACCCAGATAGTGAAGGATAGAGCCAGGAAACAACAGAAACCCATCACTTCCTCTCTTGAGGATCACACTGCTGCTAAACGACTAACTTAACAAACAATCAGCTTTATGCCTTGATAAGAGGCAAATTAAACACAAAACAAATCAATGCAAAAAACAAGTTCTCATTTCTGGAACAGGATATTAAATAGGTCCTTCTTTGTCTTCTATATTCATTAAGGGTGCTGTGGCCAGGTCTACCCTTCAGGACCGAGTCACTCAGTTCAATAGTTTTTGGAAGTTCTGGCTCCTATGACTCACCGAAGCATCCTTCCCAGGGAACTCCACTTGACTGAGAGAGATGCCTTGCCCAAGTTTATGCCTCTTCTTTGAGGGAAGCCTGCATCCAGGGCTGGTTGATGAGGGATAGAGACATGACACCATTGCCTTTTTTCTGAGAAGGGTTCATCCAGCTTTAGAGTCCATATCAATTGATGGCTGATGGAAATGTATGGGTTCAGCTTCTTCCTCTGACAAATCCTTCCCCTTCACTACTTTACAGGAATCACTCTGCCTGGTTTCCCCAATAAACTTCCTTGGTGAAAATCTATATTTTAGAGTTTATTTCCAGGGAACCTAACCTACATAGACTTGTCAGTGAGTTAAGCATTATCCTCACCCCATGGGAATGGGAAGGGGAGGTCTTCCCCATTGAACCCAGAGAGGACCTTCAGAGAACCACACAGAAAGCACAAAATGTATCCACTGGAATCTGGAGAAGATGAAGACTGAGGATCAAATCTATACCTGAAAGAGCTTACAGGTAGCTTTCAGGGCTTACCTCTGATGGCTATGTAGGGAGATAGGAATGAGAATGAGTCACAGACTTGGGTCCCTTGGAAGTGAGACAGAATTTGGTTATGTTGAAAATTCTTCACCCAAGAGCTGGCGTGGAGGTGTGAGGTGATTCTTCTCTGGTGGATTGTTAGGGACTTAAGCCACAGTCCTATTGGTTAGCTAGAAGAGACAATATACATGCCAATGAAGTGCAGGCAGGATGTCTGACATTGGGGGGTCTCTGAAGAACCCTCAGGAATGCCCCTAGAACAAAAAAAGTCAGTATTTGAGTGTCTGCTATGAGTAAGGGCATTAAAAATCCTCAGAAAAGACCAGAGATGGCACCAGGAATATCACTTTGACTTTCCTTATCTCTCCCATGAACCTTCTTCCTTCCTCAATATCAGAGGAGACAGGTGAAGCATAATGCATAAGGCAGAATAAACAAGCCTGGGGGAAAGCTGAAGGAAAAAGAAAAAGAAAAAAGAAAACAAATAACAAATTAATTGCTCTCCCTTTCCCAAATATAGGCTTTTCTTTTTCTTTTTTTTTTTTTTATCCCTGTTGTGGCAGTTTGGGGAGAGAAGTTTTAAACTGGATGAGAAATTGAGGTTTTGGCATTGAAATGATCAGGATACATTTGCTTCTGAATATGAGCCACTTGTTAATATGTGAGAATGACTGAGAAAGCTCTTGGATCTGCTTGGGATTTCATTCAGAGATATACAAATTTGATTTGGCTGAGCAGGTTAAGAGGAGACCTGATGAAAAACAAAAACAAAAACAAAAAAGATTTTTTTCTTGAACCCCACTGAGTCCAGCCCATTCAAATAAACAGGTTACACTCAGCTTCCATTTGTGTTAATTTCTTGTTGGGGCCACGCTGATGACAGAAGGCAGTGTGGCAAGATTTTTTAATCTGGAAGGTTTTCTTAGCATAGTACTTTCCCGAGTTTGTTCCCTGTTCTATCTGATGTTAATGAGTATAAACTGAAAAGCGTTCTTTGTGGTCAATTAATTTGGGAAACATTGGGCTAAAGTTCAATGATATTATTTACTGAAGACCTTCCCAGACCCTTTATTTTTTAAATAAAAAAACCTTATTTATGGGGAGAAAGAGGGAGAGATTTGCTGTTACACTTACTCATGTATTCTTTGGTTGACTCTTGTATGTGTCCTCACTAGGGATGGAACCCACAGCCTTGGTGTATCGGGACAATGCTCTAACCTACTGAGCTACCCAGCCAGGGCCTCAGAGCCTTTAAAACACTATTTTGAATATTTCTAGGATAGGCTTTCTCAACTGAAACTCATTTCATACCTAAATAAAATTTTTCTGATGAATATCTCTTAGGTCTAGTGTCTCTGGAAAGATTTAAGATTGATTAGTTTGTTCTCTAACACACTAGCACACCTCCCTGTACTAGTACGTTAGAGCAGTGCTTTCCAGTCACAAATGTGTGACAGGATAATATGCTGAGGTACTGTCTTTGTTCAAGCTGATATGCCAAAAATACAATAGATTGGGTTGCTTAAACAGCAGAAATTAATTTCTCACAGTTCAGTGGGCTGGTACGTCCAAAATCAAGGTACTGGCAGATTCAGGTCTGGCGAGAGTCCAATTTCTAGTTCATATATGGCTGTCTTCTTCCTGTATCCTCACACAATTTAGAGCAGAGAATGCTGGGCTCTTCATCCCTTATAAGGGTACCAGTAACATCCTGGGGTCTCTACTGTCATGACTTAATTAATGCCCTCAAATCCCACTTCCAAACACTCACATTGGAGATTAGATTTCAAAACATGAATGTTGGAAGGATGCAAACATTCAGTCCATAACAGATATTAATTGAGAGTTTAAGGTTTTTATCCTTTCTTTTTAATCTAGGCATGCCATGTAGCAATTTCAGGTCTGCTCTGACTCACCACCCCAGGCACGGGGGCTCCCTCTGGAAGGGCCACCATATATGTTCTCATAGGAGTGCACTGAAGAGCAGTCACATGGAAGTGGTGGGATTGACTGCTACTGGAGCTGGGCAGTGGCATGACCCATTTCCCTGTGAGGCTGCCCTTATGCAGGGCTCTTTCTGGAAAATGAAGGCAATGTCCTGCTTGCTTTCATATACACACACTTGTAGGAACTTTTATTGCCCAACCTCCAAGGGCCAATTCCATTTTTAGTAGGATCTCCTCCTTCAGCATTGTGACATCTTGGTCTTTTACCTGGGATACACTTTCTAGGTTCTGGAGGATAGTCATATGTCCTTTGAGAATAAGACTTACTTGAGTTTGGGGGAGTTGCTCAGGGCACTAACAGTTCTGTTATGGGGCATAGAATCTACTTAATTCAGTCAAGGACAGAGGCAACACTCAGAGAGAAGTAGGTGATAGATGTGAACAGTGGCATCTGTCACTGAGACAAGCACCCTGGAGGAGATAGGATTACATAGTTAGGAAAATTCTGTTTAAGGTTTACCTTATTATTTCCTCAATTCCATACATGTAATTTTTCCTTTTGCTGTAGAAGTCTTGCTGATTCATAATAAAGCTTTGTTCATGGAAGGGAAATGAGAGTTCAGGAGCATATGACTGAGTTATTATACTTGTTGCTAATATTTGGAGTAGTTTAGGAAATTACCATGGAAAGTATGTTGTCCCAGCATTCCTGTGGGGAATGATTCCCAGAAGACCCAGCACATGCAGCAGCTCCTCCTTCATACCTCCACAAGATGTCTCATCTCCTCAGAGGTCCCTGTGCTCTCAGAGCCACTTGGTGCTGGAAAGGATAAAAGAGGAGAATGTGGCATGATTTAGAGAACCTAAAAATACCCTGCAACCCATCTCAGCAGAAGAACAGGCTACCTACAAAGGAAGAAACACTGCTCACCTAAGATTTCACTCCAATACGGAACTGCCAGCTCCAGAGGTTTAAATGAAGAAGGTGATGACCCCCAAATTCTATGTTCAGCAAATTGTTGTTCATGTGTAAAGACATAAAAAGACACTTTCAGAAATGCAATGGTTTAGAAAGTGCACTACTTTCTTATTCTTCCTGGAAACTGCTCTAAAATGTATTTCAGCTGAGTAAGAGATAAATCAAATCAAGGATCCAAAAGTGGATGAAAGTGTAGCATATGCTGCAAAGAAAATCTCAATATGTTTCCAAGAGAATAAAATAACACAAGCCACATTTTATGACTGGGATGCAATAGAAATTTTAAAAATTCAAAATAAATGGCATAAAATAATTTTCATGAATGACTACTGGATGAAAGATGAAATGAAAATGTGATTATAATAACATGGAACTTGATACAAATGAAAACATTTCATAATTTAATCACAATCATTTCATTTATGAGTGAGAAGTCATTATGTAGGGTGACTATCATTGTGCCTAAGGGAGGAGCAGAATGAGAACAGGTGTTCCCACCTTCCCTGAGAAGAAAATTATGTCAATACAGGCTATCCACCAGGAGAAGCACTTGTTACCTGAACTGCCCCAGAAACAGGAAATTCTTCAGAAAATGTAGATGAACTTACTTAATAGGGCTTAGCTAAGGAGGAAAAAAAACACAAGGGATGTCTTCTTTAAGAGTAAAGAAACAGAAAGCAGAATCAAAAGCAGCAGCAAGAAATGCCAGCAGATCTCAAGAATTAAGGAATCCTGACTTCCTCCCATGTTCCTAGTGAACTTGCCTGCATTGCAAGTGTCCTTCCAAAAAAGCTGGCTTGGCTGCTTGAGAAGATCACTATAGTCTATCTAGAGCCCCGTCCTCATTGGCCCCTTTGGAGCTCCTCACAACCACACTTGAGTGTCAGAACAGGAAGCCCTGGGTAGGATCTATGAAATGCCATCACAGATGCCCCCAGAGGTCTACTAGTCCTCTCCTGGAAGGCTGCTTCAAGCACCATACTTCCCAAAGCTCACATAGCAGGGGGCCACCCTTTCTCCACTTCCCACTTGATTCCTTTTCTCACCCAGTGACCATAGGAAGGTGCTGATCTGGCAGTGATCATTGCACACAGGTACCACAGGAACCCTGCAGCAGTGGTGGGAATGCCATCCCTTGCAGCTGGGCAGTGACACAACCTTTTTCCTTGTAAGGCTGTCCTCCTGTGGAACTCCTTCTGGGAAATGAGGTCTATGAACTACTTACTCTCACATCCCCAGGAGTCATTTGTGCAACCTGCTGACCCTTCTTTTGCTTTCCTGTTTGGCCCACCAGCACTGTGACCTAGCCTGCTTCTTCAGTACTCTTTTGCCTTCAGCCTCACATTCTTTCCTTGACCTTCTAAATGTCAGCCAGAGGGTGATTCTTCCACAGCACAAATCTGACCATGTCTCCATCCTTTAAATTTTTCAGGACCTCCCATTAGTCCTTTGCATAATGCTCAAAGGAGACCACATGATTCCATATGTATTTTCAGGGCTTGTTTTGCTCCTTTTCCCTCTCAAACTCTTCACCATGCTTACAGAATGACTTGGTTTTGCCCACCTTGGGTAATTGCTCATGCTCAGTGCCCTGTATGACTGGACAGCCCTGACCTCTTCACTTGGGGGAGGAGCTTACTCTCATGCTGCAGGTCTTGGCTGAGACATCACATTAGCAGAAAAGCCTTTCCTTTCCCCAAGACCTGGCTTAGGCACCACGTCTGAGTTCTGAAGGCATAGTTTGCCTTCCCCATCACAGTAGATATCACATCACATTGTATTTGCTCATCTTCTGGTATGCCCCAACACAGCATAAGTTTTTTCTTGGGGCAGGAGCTTTCTTCTAATTGTTTCTTGTTTGTTTGTTTTTTTGTTTGGATCCCCCTGCCTGCTTGTGTGCCTGGCATGTAACTTGTGTTCAACAAATGCCTGCAGAATTGTAAGACTGATGATAGGTTTCTAACACCCTACTGGCTATTGCGCTTGCCACAGGAGAATGGCAAGACTTTGGAGGTTTTCCATGTCTTGTCATCTTCAGAGCCCATAGGTAGCTGGTCACATTGAGATTTCATGCCATATGAGCATGCTGAGAATATCCAACTTTGTCTAAGGTTGCCAGAGTGTTCAAGGGGAGGGTTAGGGGCAGCATTGTCAAATAGGTGAACCTTGATTTGCAGTCTCTAAGTGTGGCTTCATCCACATCCAAATTACTTGGATGTGTAATAGGAACTGACATCCAGGCCAGTCTCATTCCTGAACTTGACAAGATCCAGAGAGGCTGAGTAGGCTATTGAATAATTTGTCTCCCTTTGTTTCTATTTGTTTCAGAACAAGAGGGTGGGCAGTTAGTCCTTGATACCATTTGAATTATACAAGGTCAAACAATTCCTAAATAGGTGGAAACTATAGCAAAGAATCTCAAAATCTCAGGTTTTCAGCCAATTCTGTTTATCTACCTCCCCCACAGAACACAGAGCCTTAAAACATTTCTCAACCCCCATTGCAATTAAGTGAGAATTTTGGCAAGTGGATTGTGGGGGAAAGTGATGTGAGCCACTTCTGGGCCAAGCATCTAAAATACCTCCTATGTGACAGATATGCCATGATGGCTCACTCTTGCCATTTTAGCTAGCCAGATGCAGAAGATCCAATGTAGAGCTTCAAACCCCAGGGGCTCTGAGACATCCAGGGGATAGAGAAGCTGCTGAGTGGAAGTTGCCTGGGTCCCTGAAGGACTGTATGGAGCAGAGAAAGTCTTTCTCATCCCTCCTTTTCTACTGATTCACTGTGATCTGTGATGTGAGCAAGAAGTAAAGCTTTGTTGTATTAAGCCACTGAAATTTGAGATTTCCTGTCAGAACACTAAGACTATTCTAACCAACACAGTGACCTTCTAACCTCCTTCATCCTCAGGTGATTGTTCCTGTCCCACTTCCCTGAATGCTTAATTTTACTCCAAGTACTTAGAAGACTATGTTAAGAACAGGCAGAGGCCCTGGTGCAGGAGAGTTGGTGAAGATACTGGCAGTTCAAAGAGAAAGGGGGGCTTGTGTGTTTGCTGTCCACATTGCTTCTCTGCTACTGCCATGTACCAGATCCTGCAGGATGGTCTTTCCTCAGAGCATGACTGTGGCTTGCATCAACATTGCTGACATGTTATCTATTATTTCCAGAAGTGTTGGATGCTCAAGGACAATAAAGCTTTGTGGAAACTGGGTCCTCCGATTCCTGCAGAGCACCTGTGTCCATACACATCTGAGCATGAGAGGCCATGAATAGAGGACAGACTGTGTCCTGCCTAGGAGCACCAAGCTGCTGTCCATGTCATGAAGGAAAGTAGCAGATCCTTTTCTGCTGTGGTGAAAATTTCCAGCTTCGGAGTTAGACAGATGAGGGTTTGAAGCTTTGCTCTGATATTTGAGCAACTTTGGATTTTTTAATATCATTGATATTGATTTTTTCTCTCATCTATCTAGTCTATATATTTATATGTTTATACATATATACATCTATCTAATCTTTATATATATATATATATATATGTATATGTATATTACATTTCTAACTGTTGGTTGATTGGTCAATAGATAGATGATAAAAATAAGACTATTTTATAGTCCTCAGGACAATTCCTAATACACAATATGTCCTAAATATGTTAGTTCTGTACATGGTAAGAAATACAATAATGATGACTACTTACAAAGTACTATGTTAATATATTTCACCCTCACAATAAGCCTATGACTTAGGCTCTATTATTAGCTCTATTTTACAGATGAGGAAATAGGCAGTGTTATGTATCTTCTATAGCTCGCCCAACTATAGTGTTAGGGCTCACATCAAATTCACACACTCAAGAGGCCCTACTCTTGGCCTTGGCTGGTGTGGTTCAGTAGATTGAGTGCTGGCCTGAGAACTGAAAGGTTACTGGCTTGATTCCTAGTCAGGGCAGATGCCTGGGCTGTGGTCCAGGTCCCCGGTTGGGGGCATGCAAGAAGCAGCCAACTGATGTTTCTCTCTTACATTTATGTTTCTCTCCCTTTCTTTCTCTTCCCTTCCCCTCTGTCTGAAATTAAATAAATAAAATCCTAAAAAAAAGAGTCCCTGCTATTACCTACTAGGTCAAGAAAATGAAGGGAAGGAGAATAATGATGAGGGTGTTCATGTCACCACCACCTGGTTTCCTCACCTTTTCTGTAGGGTCCTTTGCCCATAGGTGAATTACACTGTGGCTATGAGACTCTTTTGTCTTTGGTTTCCGTGTCTTCCACCTTGGGCAGCTGAAAGGTGCTCAGATGTGAGAAAGGAGATCGCTCTTGGCTCAGTCAAAGTGTCTCTACATGCTCTCAGTCCTCCTCACCCCAGTCATGGGTTAAGGAACTGGCTCTGGAAGAAGAATGCAGACCAGTGCTGCCCTATATGGGGCATTGCTTCTCTTCCCATGTCATGCATGGTTTCTATCAGGAAATGTTTGACAAAGTGTCACTCCTCAGGGCTGCTTTGGTAGGTCTGGAAGTGTTCCCTGTCACTGTCTTGCCACTTCCATTTGGGAGCATGACTGGGGAAGTCAAGCTTTTCCTTTATCACTACCTGTTGTTCATAGTCCTACTGCCCTATAAGCAAAAGAAGTTTCTGCAGCAGTGCTAGCAGCTCACCATTCCAGGTGAAGCCATGCAGCCCTGTGCAGAACCTCTGATGGTGCTACTCACTAGAGTCTTGCCAGTCCTGGCCCTCAATGAAGGCCACATTGCATTGGACACTGATATTGAACAATGATGACCAGATGCAGTATGCTTTGATCTGCAGGCCCACTTAGGAGGCCCATAACATCCATTTGGGACTGTGGTGGCTGTCTATGTCTCAGCATCACCCAGCATACACCATGGTAACAGCTGTCTCCTGGGGTTTGGGCCTTACCTTGCTCAGCTGTCATGATCAGTGCAGCTGGGAGGTCAGTGCTGAAGCAACACAGTCCAAGTATCCAGACAATAATATCCACAGATATGGACTGAACTGTGACTCTTCTAATTCATATATCAAAGTGCTAACCTCCAATAAGACTGAATATAAAGATAGGGATTTTACAGAAATAATTAACTTTAAATGAGGCAATAAGGGCAGGGCCCTGATCCAGCAGCATTAGTGTTCTTATGTGAAGGGAAGAGACACCAACACTTTCTCTTCCTCCATGCGTAGGCAGATGATTGGCCATGAGGACACAGAGTGAGAAGGCTGTCTGCAAGGTAGGAAGAGAGCTCTCACCAGACTCTGACCATGCTGCACCATGATCTCAGTCTTCTATATTCTAGAACTGTGAGAAAATAATTTCTTTTATTTAAGCTACCTGGTCTATGCTATTTTGTTGCAGAAACTTGAGCTAAGATAATCTTCCTGTGCACCAGAAATTTAGTGTTTTTTGTGTGTGGACTTTATGATAGGAGCTTCACTCTTAAGGTCTCATTTATTTCTAGCCCCATCACCCCAGGCATATCTACTGATGCCAAGGGCCTCTCCACAGAACCTGTCACTATGCCATGGACCATGCTTTCTGCTGCACACCCACCTTTGTACTTTCCATGGGGATGGGCCACTGAACCTTCTGCTGAGCTAGCCCTTATTTCCACTTCTGTGACCAAAGGAAGAAGTAGAAACTCCACAGTGCCTGTGACATCTTAGGCTGACCTGAATTAAATCCCCATGAATTTACTGAAGATCAACACTTTGGGCCAACACTATTGTTGGTCCTGGTGAGGCAATAATGAATGAGAGGGATGAGGTCCCTGCATTCATAGAACTGATGCTACAGGGAAAGACAGGCACATGGACACAAACAAATGAACAGGATTATTTGGATACTGATAAGTGAGAAGAAGAGAAATAAAATACAGTTTTATGATAAGAGTGACTGAGTTTTTTGTGCTTCAGGTGGTTAGGAAATATTTCCCTGAAGAGGTGATATTTTGGCTATGATCTGAACAACAAAAAAAAGAGTCACTTGAGCTAAGATCTAGAAGTAATGGCCCAGAAAAAGGGTAGAGCAAGTGAAAATCCTCTGAGGTGGGACTGATCTTGGAAGGTTGGAGTCTGATCTTGGCTATCATGTCTGTAAGGACCCCACCTTGTCTGTGCACATGCAGGATCTGGGATTAGGAATTTCACTTCCTAATTCCTATTGCTCATTGGCCTTCCCCAATGATGCTGAGAGCTGATAGCCCCCTGCCCTTACCCAAACCCAGGCTCTAAGGAGGCTGTGAACTGACATGCTAGGAAGAGAACACTGAGACAGTTGCAGACATTGGGGTTCAATTATGTGTTCTTTGGCAGACACTGTTTTCTTCCCAAGATTTATTCCCAAAGATACCTGCTAAAAAGACATGACTAGATAAGGATAGAAGAACCACCACTCTCATCTCTTAGAAACCCATCAAAAAATTGGGCTGTTACTTCTTTTCTTTGATATTGATTTGGAATACCCAGGGGCAAAGCTGAGAACAGACACACTATACCCTTAAGGGATTTCCATGAATTCCCGAGTTTTGCAAAGCATGCAGTGAGCAGATTGAAATACCTGCCCCCTGGTCTTAGCCATGAGTACTGGGGATGTACACAGAAGGTTCACTGGAAGAGGAAGTTCTCTGAGCCAAGGAAGGTGCTATCTTGTGTTGCATTATATTGCAGAAGATGTTATTGAAGATGATGGGGAGTTGGGATACTTGCTCTCCTTATTGTGACAGAGTGAAATGAATCCCAGGGACCTGTAGACACTTCTGGTTTTGGCCTCTAGAGGGAATTTCCACCAGGCCAGATTCTTTTTGCCTAGAGTCCTGCTTTCTCATTGCAGGTCTGTCATCAGTAGGATTGCATTGAAGTCTTGAGCCCAGGCAATATATGAATATCACCATCTTTGATTTCATATGTGAACCAAACACCATTGAGGGGTTAGAGAGACCTGAGCCTGAGTATCATCCTTGAAAGTAGCTGTGTGACCTTGAGCATGTAACTGAACTTCTCAGAACCTCAGTGTATTTCTCTGTAAATTAGATTACTGTGAGGATTTCAAGGAACTGAGTTACCTAATGTGTGTGAGCCACCTAGTGCCATGCCTAACACTCACATCTGCTGTGAGTAGACATAACTTCACCTGCCATGGGCAGGCCACTGCTGTAACATTCAAGCTACCGTGCTAACTGTTGAGAATGTCTCCAGTTTCCCACAAAAGAACCATTGACCTGATCAGAATATAAATAATATAATATATATCCTGTAACTATGATGATGAGCTCTAGGGCCACCCTGGCTGTTTCCCAGATGTAATAACAGACTCAACTCTCCATTTTCTTGCCTGGTGCTTAATGTTTGCTGCCTAGGAAGAGGTCTCCTGTCAAATCAGGAGGCTTCCCTGACAGCCCAGTTCTGTGACTTGGAGTAAATAAATGTATGGCTTCTACTCTTCAATACTAGGTGAGGTGGGGCTGTAAGTTGAGGCCAGAACCCAGTCATCTCTCTTCCAAGGCTCACATGCTACTACTAATGCCCAGGGCTGCCTAAATATCAGGGAGCTGTCTTTCCTCCACTGTCTGAGAAGATTAGAGCCAGCCCACTGCCTATCATGACATTTAGGGTGGGCAATTACCCAACACAATGCCCATCTACCCTCAAATTTAATATAGAAATCAGGCATGTTGTGAAAGGGCCTGAAAAAGCTTTAATTTTCTCAGCCATCTAAGGCTCCATGCTGACTGCAGTGTCCCTAGCACAAAAGCACTGTCCATCATGTGCTTTGCTGAATGCAACACTTTAGTCCAGCTGTGCAATCTTCCCAGACAACTCAACAATGAGACCCAATCAAGGCTCAGAACTTCTCCTCGCATCCACTCAGACCTGCCTCTGCTTCACTCTTTCTGGGAGAAAGAATGAGCCAATTGTTGGGTGTTTCTCTGATGCCTATCATTGACTGACAGGAGTTATCTGCTGATACTTGTGACCCTTGAGGTGGTGCTCTGTAACCTTGCAACTGAGTTTCCTTGGCAGCAGATGGTGGGGGAGAGGTTCAATAGGTTGTCACATTCTCTGGATCTGTTCCACCTTCTAGTAATTGAAGCAAGAAAGTTGTTCCTTTGGAAAATCTGGAAATTTCTGCTTAAACTGTCAACCTGGGAGACTTTGAGGTTCATAAAATATTTCCTGTAGTCTCAGAGCTGAGTAAGAGGGGTTTGGCCCCACTGGTATCAACTGGCAATCTGAACTTCTATGTCCCACTTAGGCAAACAGCTCCACAGAGGACATCTTGCTCTGTAGGCAGCCACAAGTACTGTATTTTGCTGTGTATAATGAGTACCCCCGTTTTTGGTCCAAACTTTCAGGAAAAAATCTTTTGTTTTAACTTTTTAATTCAATTTTTAATTTATTTATACTTAGAAAGAAAACCAATGATCATATTCCAGAGTATTATTTTGCAAACAGATATCATTATTGCTTTCTAGAGTTATACTTTTAATACATAAGCATAAATAAAATAATCACAAACATTTATATATATACAGGATTAGTATTACCCATGTATAATGCACATCCTCATTTTTCCCTCAAAAATTTGGGCAAAAAGTGTGTGTTATGCATGGCAAAATATGGATAAATCAAAGAAGCCCTGAGCTGACATACATCTTTGACCTTCCTCAACAGTGTTTGGGAATCACAGGAGGAAGTGTTAAAAAAAAAAAGAGCTTTCACAATGGATCCAGGTGGATACTGTTCGGTCAATGGTAAGAACGCTGCACTTTCTGCTAGCATCACAACTCAGGTGGGCTTAGCTGCAGGGCAGGCTGGGTCACTCTGGAGATACAGGAAGCTGGGCCTGGGGCTTGCAGAACTAACTGAGCTTCAGGGCAATTCCCCAAAGCAGGGTCACCAGTTCTTCACTCTACAGACATTCAACAGGACACGAGGACTGTAGTCTGACTGTGGAAGCATAGCATCAGGCTGTGTGCCTGGTGCATGCAGGATGCTCGCTGAGGTTTGCAGTGAGCTGGAGTCCAGCCCAGGCAGGTGAAGGGGAGGCCAATATCTCAGCAGGGAGCTGAGACACAAGAATAGTTGTTTGAAGCTGGAGTGCTAGACAAGATATTAGATTGACTGAGACCTCAAGGTATAGATTAACTTTGGGACACAGAGGCTCACTAGAACTAAGGGCCCCCATCAGTGCTGGTGAATTCCAGCTTCCTGATAAGCTAATACCTTGGGTAGCATTTGCCATGAGATTTTGTGGGCCTGGAGCAGCAGGCTGAAGACGGCTGGGCAGGATGGTTCTGGCAAAATAGGAAGCTGTCTTTTTTATACAGAAGGAAAAACATAGAAGGCCAGTTGGCATTTTCCTGGAGAATAATCTCATACTGTCACAAACAAATGCAATTATAGCATTTTATATGTGTTGCTGGCATCCAAAATTAGATTTGCAGCATAGACTAAAAATCCTTAAAAGCTAATGTTGTTTCTTACCATTGGTTTTTCCTTTTACATTTCTGCTGCATTCTCTGATCAGGCTTGATTTTACTACCATGCACTAACTTTGCTCTAAGCTTACCTCTTTCTTTCCTATGTTGCCTATTATTTTTACTCCCTGTTCTGATTATTGCTGTAAGACAACCAGCCTCAAAACTGAGTGACTTAAAGCAACAACATTTTGATTTGCTATTGGATTTTGTTGGTTGGGAATTTAGAGAGGATGTAACCTGCAGGGGTTTTCTCTGCTTCATGATGCCTGAGGCCTCTGTTGGGAAGACTTGTTGGGGATCAGAGTGATTTAAATGGCTGGGGGTTGAACTTATCTGGAAACTTTTTCACTTATATTTCTGCCACCTAGGTTGGAATGGCAGAAAGGCTGGACCCAGCTCAGTCTCATCTAGAGAACCTACGTGAAGCCCAGCCAGCATGGTGGATCAGGGCTGTAGGAACAAATGTTTGAGCATGGCCCTGGAAGTCACACATGCCTTCTGCCATACTCTATTGGTTAACGTGCTCACAAATCTGCCAACTTTAAGGGAAAGGAACATGAGGAGTATCACAGAATTTGAGGCCATGATTTAAAACCACCATATCCTTTAGACTTTGTATTTACTTGATTTTTGCTTCTTCTAATACTTTGCTTGCTTTCCTCTCATTCTGCTTAAGCAGGCCTCTCCCTATTCAGACAGCACTGTCTGTCATCTGTGCTTATCTGTTCATTTTTACAGTTTGTTCTTGCTGTATAGTTGCAGTGATGGGGTTACTCTTTATCCTCTAGGAAAAACTGTCATTTGGCTGACTTTGCAGCAGTGATACCAGAGAGATTATTTACAGGGAAGCATTATTCATGGTGTTTCTAAGATGCTTCTGGTTCCTCCTCTGCTCCTGGTAGTATTGTCAAAGGTCATACTTTTATAGGAAATAGAGATTACAGAATAAATCATGAAATCTTAAGTATCTCAACTTTCCTGCTTTCCAATAACCCTTCTCCATGCAAATCTATACAACTGAGATTTTTATCATACATGGCACAGTTTTTTTCTGATAGTTTGCAAGTGTCCTTACCTAAACTCCACCTACACTATATTAAAATCTATAGGCTGGGAGAATGTACTGTGGTTCATTTATACTCACCACACCAACCCAGTGCTAGCAAAGCAGTCTGCTTGAAATTAATATTAATAGGTACAATTAATTGTAAAGATCATGCTCAAGTTTTCTTTAATGTGTTTTAAATTGTTTTGTTTGTCTGTTTAATTGGCCTAACAAAGTAAGTGTAAAACCTATGTGTAAAAGAATGATAGCTGAGGAACCTCATGAGTCTCTTTTCAAAAACAACACTCACGTGTCAAAGCAATGTGGCCTTATGATTTGTGGCAAAATAGTAAGCCCTGAACAATGGTGGTGTTAGAGGTGCTCATACCCTTGCATGGTCAAACATCTATATGTAACTTTTGGATCCCTGAAAATTAGTAATAGCTTACAGTTAACTGAAAGCCTTACCAATAACACAAACATTTTATTAACACATAATTTTTTAAAATTTTATTTTAATCATTGTTCAAGTACAGTTTTCTCCCCTTTACTCCCAATCAAGCCCACCCACCGCTCCCCCCCCAACTTCCCTCCCATTACCACCCTCCCCCTAGTTTTGATCCATGTGTCTTTTAACTTTGTTCCTGTAAACCCTTCCCCTTTCCCCCCGAAACTCCCTCTTCTCTCTCCTCTGGTCACTTTCTGCCTGTCCTCTAATGCAGTGTCTTTGACTATATTTTGCTTGTTTCACTGTTTTGTTGTTTAGGTTCCTCTTAAAAGTGAGATCATGTGGCATTTATCTTTCACTGCCTGGCTTATTTCGGTTAGCATAATGCTTTCCAGTTGCATCCATGATGTTGCAAAGGGTAGGAGGTCCTTCTTTCTTTCTGTTGCATAGAATTCCATTGTGTAAATGTACCATAGTTTTTTGATCCATTCATTCACTGATGGGCATCTAGGTTGCTTCCAGCACTTAGCTATTGTAAATTGTGCTGCTATGAACATGGGGGTGCAAAGGTTCTTTTGGATTGGTGTTTCAGGATTCTTAGGATATAGTCCCAGCGGTGGAATTGCTGGGTCGAAAGGCAGATCCATTTTTAGTTTTCTGAGGAAGTTCCATACTGTTTTCCATAGTGGTTGTAGCAGTCTGCAGTGCCACCAACAGTGCACTAGGGTCCCCTTTTCTCCACAACCTCTCCAACACTTGTTGTTTGTTGTTTTGCTTATGTTGGCCATTCTGACTGGTGTGAAGTGGTACCTCATTGTGGTTTTAATCTGCATCTCTCTGATAGCTAGTGATATTGAACATCGTTTCATGTGATTTTGGATCTTCTGTATGTCCTCCTTGGAGAA
>PVIA01004785.1:0-91530 GCA_004024845.1 Tonatia bakeri | reverse complement strand
CGTGTAAGTTCTTCATATATTTTGGAGATTAAGCCCTTGTCTGAGGTATCATTGGCAAACATGTTTTCCCATATTAACACATAATTTTTATGTGACATGTATTCTTACATAAAAGTAAGCTAGAGAAAAGAAAATGTTATTAAGAAAATTATGAGGAAAAATTTGTGTGTAATGGATGCACACAGTTCAAACACATGTTGCTCAAGGGTCTGAAACATCTCCATGCTCTTCTCTTCTGTAGGGGGTAAGTAAAGTACATGAGGGTAGAATCTTAACTCTGCCCCCTAACAGTGTTTTGACCTTGGTAAGTCATATTGTCAGTCTAAAACATAGTTTTAGCTATAAAATGGTAGTAATAGAACCCTTTATTTAAAAAATAATTTAAATACTGTGAATTTCTTATGGCAAGGTTTAAATGAAAGAATTCATGGTAAAGTGTTTATATAATGCAATTATTAAGGTTTGTGATTCTTCAAATAGGCTAAGTCAGGATTGTCAATTCAAGGACCAGACTGTTGGTTTACATTGCTGAAAAACCTAACCCTAAAAATAGAGGGAATGTCACAAGTGCCATGTCTGAAGAGGGATATTTTTACACACTTGCAGCTGACTGTTGCCAAGTTCAGGCTAGGTGGCCAGATTTGATTCTCTCAGAGAATCCAGAGCTTTAGCACATTATGTGGACCTTTCTTATTTTTAAATGGTTGTTATTAAGTAGTAAATAAACACACACACACATATAAACACAGCTTGGAACAAACAAATACTTCTGTAACTTGTCTTTCTCCTATACACTGCTGATTTAAAATTTAGTTTAAAAATGCTGCTGAAGGTACACAGATGGTATGAAACCATTTTTTTTCCTGCTCCTCTCTGATAAGTGCAACTATAATCCCTAGAAATAAGGCAACAAAAGAGAACTCTGACCAGAGGAATGTGGACTGAGACAGAAAGAAAACATAGTGGTAGGGCACCTTACTACTTCTATCCAATGTCAGAAAGGGATCCAGGTTAGGTGTCCCCAAACCCAATCTAACAACAGAAGGTGACTGACTTAAGTAGTTTAGTTTCTCTCCTGAACTGAATGGAAGTCTCCACCTGAAAGACCTGTGGCACTGACAAGGGTTGACAGGGATCTTTAATAGGGATCCTTCACTACTAGATCTGAAACTCCATTCTTGCCTAGAGACATTGGGTGGCCAAGCAGCACCTGCAAGTGGAGGAGTCCTGCCACAACAGATGGGCTGTTCCAGGAAATGCTTTTTATTCATGCTGGACCTGACACTCCCTTCCTAACCTAGAGACATGAAGTGGCTCGGTCCTTTTGTTAGGGGAGTCCTGCTAAAATAACAGCTGGCCTAAGAAGTTTCTCTATCTTGCACATGTAGAATTTTTTTCTCCTGCCAGAGACTTCAAGCAGATGGTGGCTTTGGTAGAGGGCATCCTGACAGAACAAGTTCCTAGCCCAGGAAATACTCTTTGCTCCCCAACCTATGAGCATTAGATAGCCCAAGTTGGGAAAGCTCCTTCCATTTTCTTAGGCAGCACCAGCAGGGAACAACAAAAGTCCTATCAGCACAAGATAAACCAAGTAGACAAAAATAGCACCCCAAAATTCTCTGAAAATTGAAATGTCATTGGACCTGTAGTCCATAAAATGAGGCCAGGATTCATGAGCTGATCCTAAAAAAGGGTGATAGCATACTAAAATACAGTCATGTATTGCTTAACCACGGAAATATGTTCTAAGAAATGCATCATTGGGTAAGCTCCTCATTGTATGAACATCATGTGTGCTCTTACACAAATCTAGATAGTATAGCCTACTATACACCTAGGCTATATGGTATAGCCTTTTGCTGTTAGGTTACACATCTCTAAAGCATGTTAATGTACTGAATATTATAGGTAAGTATAACACAAGGGTAAGTATTTATGTATCTAACCATACCCAAAATAGTAAAGGTAGGTAAATATATAGTATAAAAGGTAAAACATGGTGTACCTGTATAGGGCACTTATCATGAATGGGGCTTGTAAGACTGGAATTTTCTCTAGATGGGTCAATGAGTAGGTGGTGAATGAAAGTGGAGGCCTAAGACATTACTGTATAATACTGTAGATTTTTAAATACTGTACACTTAGACTACACTAAATTTATAAAATTGTTCATCTTCAATGATAAATTAACTTTAGCTTAGTATAACTTTATTTTATAAGTCTTTAAAATTTTAAACATTAACTTTATAATAACACTTAGCTGAAAATAAAAACATAATGACTTTACAATGGTTACTACATCATTAGATAATAAGCATTTTTTAGCTCCATTATATCTTATGGAACCACCATTATATATATGGCCCACCATTGACTGAAATATTATTATATGGTGATTAATTATAATTAATTTAATTAGAAATATAGTCCCCTAACATAATAGACAAAATGTTCAGGTTACCATAAAAAAATTACTCATCATACAAGGAACCAGGAAAGTTACAATTCAAAGGAGAAAATAAAATCAATTGATGCTAACACTAAAAGAACCAGATGCTGGGGTTATCTGACAAAGATTAGTTACAAGTTTTCTTAAACAGATGAAAGGCACAGAAAATTTCAGAAAAAAATCATTTTTTATAAAGAACTTAATAAAATTATGGAACTAAAAATGGAATAACTAAAAAAATATCTTTAGTTATTGAGTACATCAGCACTTTAGGAAAGTGCTGATCTCAATAGTAGAGCAGAGATAACAAAAGATAGAACCAGTGAACTTGAGGAAAGACAGAATTTACGCAATGCGAATAAACTGAAAGAAAAAAACATGAGCCTCAAGGACCTGAGGAACAATAAATAAATAGTCAAATTAATATCATTTGAGTTCTAGAAGAGCAATAAAGAGTGGGAATGAGAGATTATTTGAAGAAAATGATGGTTAAAAACTTCTCCAATTTGGGTGAAAGATACAAAATTACAGATTTAAGAAGGTGGCAAAACTCAAATAAAATAAAACCAAAGAAATGCATGCCAAGATTTATCTTCATTAAACTTCTGAAATTTAAATACAAAATATTTTTGAAAGTAGTGATGAAAATAGATTTTTTTTTCTTATAATCAGGAAAGACAATGATGCTCACTCTTGCCATTTTTATTCAATATAGCATTAGAAGTCCTAGCCAGATCATTTAGGCAATAAAAAAGCAATAAGAAGAATCCAAGTTGGAAAAGAAGAAGTTAAACTGTCACTATTTGTAGATGACATGATTTATATAGAGAGAAACCTAAACACTCCATTAAAAACTATCATAATGAATAAATTCAGTAATGTTTCAGGGTACAAAATCAATACAAAGAATTTGTTGTGGTCAACTTCCAGTCAAGATGGAAGCATAGGCAGACATGACTTATCTCTTCACACAACCACATCAAAAATATAGCTAAAGCATAGAAGAACCATTGCTCAGAACCATCAGGAAATGAGTTGAATGGAAGTCTGACAACTATGGAATTAAAGAAACCACATCCATCCAGACTGGCAGGAGGGGTGCAGAGACAGAATAAGTTGGTCCTTCACCCACATGTGGTAGATAAAAATATGGGAGGGATATCTCAGGAGCATGGGGTCCCAGCCCCACACCAGGCCTCCCATCCCAGGGTTCCAGTATCAGGATGTTAAGTCCCCACAACTTCTGGCTGTTAAAACCAGTGGGAATTGAGTCAGTGGAAGAAACAGCTGGAGCCCTAAGGAGTTCCTCTTAAAGAACCCACACAAGGACTGACCTACTCAGACTTACTTCCTGTGAGCTCCAACACAGGTGCAGCAACTTGAAAGGCACCAGTGGTACACAGAGAGAAATGGAAATGTCTGGCATCAAGGAGAGCAAAGGCCATTGTCCCTTTTTTAAACTCTCCCCACCCAGAGCTAGCAAGCAGGTACCATACCTGAGATTCCATTAACCTGGCTAACACTGTCTGACCTACCTTGAAGATCCCAGAGACTCCTCCACATCCAACTTACAGGCCCACTGAAGCTGCTTTCTCATATGAATAGCTGGTCTTTGCTTATGGTTCATAACTTCCTAAGTCCTCTCAAACACGGGACAGCTGGCATTAGTGAACCCCAGGCCCAGCACTAGCAGCAGTCAGTGAAGGTCACAGCTTAGCATCATCTGGGAATCCCTGAGCTCAACATAAATGGCAGCATTCTCAGATTGCTTTATAAATCAAGGTGATCCTAGGAAAATGCAAGTGAGGGCTGAACTTGGCTTGCACTACTTGAGAAACCCCAGGGCCAGCATACCCAGTGTTCAGCTAAGACCACATTGGAACACCACCACCATTCTCCTCCACAGAGGGTGGAGGTTGGTGGTCAATGGTCACAACTAATACTTGCAGCTGACTGGTTTGGGTAAATTCCTGCCATTGACCCGCCAACATCAATCAAGGCTCAACTACAAGAGGAGGGGGTACTCAGCCCACACAAAAGGAGCACCTTGAGTACCCAGCTTGGGTGATAGGGGTGGCTGTGCCACTGGACCCTTTAAGACACCAACTGTACTAGGCCATACTACTAAGGAACTGATTCAAAGCAGCTCTACCTAATACATAGAAACAAAAACAGGGAGGCTGCCAAAATGAGGAGGCAAAGAAACATGGCCCAATTGAAGAAAAAGATTAAAATTCCAGAAAAATAACTAAACAAAATGGAGGTAAGTAATCTAATAGATGCAGAGTTCAAAAGACTGGTTACAAAGATGTTCAAGAAACTTACTGAGGACCTCAGCATAACAGAAAAGATTCAGTCAGAAATAAAGGATACACTAACTGTAATAAAGAACAGTAGAATGGATGAAACTGAGAATCAAATAGTGATTGGGAAGTAAGAAAGCAAAAAACAACCAATCAGAATAAAAAGAAGAAAAAAATGAGGATACTGTAAGCAGCCTCTGGGACTACTTCAAGAGGTCCAATATTTGCATCATAGAGATGCCAGAAGGAGAAGAGAAAGAGCAAGAAATTGGAAATCTATTTGGAAAAAAGAAAGAAAGAAAACTTCCCTAATTTGGTGAAGGAAATAGACATGCAAGTCCAGGAAGCACAGAGAGTTCCAAACAGAATGGTTGCATAGAGGCCCACTTCAAGAAACATCATAATTAAAATGCCAATGGTTAAAGATAAAGAGAGAATCTTAAAAACATCAAGAGAAAAGAAGTTAGTGACCTACAGGGGAGTTTCCATAAGACTGTCAGCTGATTTCTCAAAAGAAACTTTGCAGGCTAGAAGGGATTGGCAAGAAATATTCACTCATGAAAAGTAGGAACCTACTGCCAAGATTGCGCTACCCAGAAAAGATATCATTTAGAATTGAAGGGCAGATAAAGAGTTTCTCAGAGAAGAAAAACTAAAGGAGTTCATCATCACCAAACCATTATTATGTGAAATGTTAAAGGGAATTATTTAAGAAAAAATAGGTCAAAACTATGAATAATAAAATGGCAAAAAAAATATAAATCTATCAACAGTTGAACCTAGGAAGCAAACTAAGCAAACACGAAGTGCAGAGACAGAATCATGGATATGGAGAACATTCTGATAATTGCCAGATGGGGAGGGTGTTTGGGGGAATGGGTGAAGAGATGATGGTGTTTAGAAGCACAAATAGGTAGTTACAGAATAGCCATGGCAGTGTAAAGTACAGTATAGGAAATAGAATAGCCAAAGAACTTATACTCATAACCCATGGACATGAACTATGGTGGGGGTATTGCCTGAAGGAGTGGGGGTTGCTGGTTGGAGGGGAGGCAAAGGGGAAAAATCAGGACAACTGTAATAGCACAATCAATAAAATATAATTAAAAATCATACATAATGGAAACAAAAACTCTTTTGCATTTGTATACATTAATTACAAATTATCATAACGAGAAATTAAAAAACAATTCCATTTACAATTGCATCTAAGAGAATAAAATACCTAGAATGAAGACTAGTCAAGGAAATGGGGGATCTGAATACTGAAAATTAGAAGACATTAAGGAAATACATTGAAGAGGACATAAATAAATGGAAATTTCATGTTCATATATTGGAAGAAATAATATTGTTAAAATCTTCATACAACCCTAAGCAATCTACACATTTAATGTAAAATCTATCAAAATTTTAATGGTGTGTTTCACATAAATGAAACACAGAAAACTGAAATTTATATGGAAACACAAAAGACCCCAAACAACCGAAGCTTCTGGAAGGAGAACTAAGCTGAAAGCATCATTCTCCCTGATATCAAACTCTATTACAAAGCTATAGTAATTAAAGCAGTATGGTATCAGCATAAACACAGACACAAATAGAAAGAGGAAGCCTAGAAATACCCATTTATATAGTCAATTGAGTTATGACAAAAGAGCCAAGAATATGTGATGAGAAAAGGAAAGTCTCTTCAATAAATGGCATGGGAAAAATTGAAAATCACATGCAAAGGAATGGGGCTAGATCACCATTTTACACAAGCACAAAAAATTTACTCAAAATAGATTAAATACTTAAATGTAAGATTTGAAACTCTAAAATTCCTAAAAGAATCCATAGGTTGTAAACTTCTTTACATAGGTCTTGGCAATGTTTTCTTTTTAATCTGACACCAAAAGTAAAAGCATCAAAATAAAAAATAAACAAGTAGGGCTACAACATTCTAAAAAGCTGTTGTGGAGCAAAAATCTGCAAAATTAAATGGAAACATACTGAGTGGGAGAAAATAGTTGAAAATAACATATCTGATAAAGGAGTTAACATCCAAAATACATAAAGAACACATATAACTCTGTAGAAAAAAAAACAATTAAAATGGGCAGAAGATCTGAGTAAATATTTTTCTTTTTTTTAAGATTATTATTTTTCTAAACATCTTTTTAAAATATTTTATTTATTTATTTTTAGAGAGGGAAGGGAGGGAGAAAGAGAGAGAGAGAGAGAGAAAGAGACATCAATGTGTGGTTGCTGGGGGCCGTGGCCTGCAACCCAGACATGTGCCCTGACTGGGAATCAAACCTGCGATGCTTTGATTTGCAGCCCACACTCAATCCACTGAGCTACACCAGCCAGGTGAGTAAACATTTTTCTAAAGAAGACATACAGATGGCCAATGGGTATGTGAAAAAATGTTCAACATCATTAATAATCATGAAAATGCAAATCACAACCACAAGGAGATCACCTCATACCTGTTATAATGGGTATTACTAAAAAGATAGAAAACAGCAAGTGTTGGAGAGGATGTGTAAGAAAGGGAACACTTGTGTACTATTGGTGGGGATGGAAATTGGTTCAGCCACTATGGAAAACAGTATGGTGTTTCCTCAAAAAATTAAAAAATAGAACTACCATATGATCTAGTAATTCCATTTCTGGGTACTTATCTGAAAAAAAGACACATTAACTCAAAAACATATATGCAGCATTGCAGCATTATTTACAATCACCAAGACATTGAAAAAACCTAAGTATCTATTGATGGATGAGTGGATAAAAATGTGCATATAAAAAATATGCATATTATATATATATGCACACACATATACACAATTATATATGCATATATTTATATATCACATATAAATATACACATGCATTTATTATATACACATATACACATATTATATATGTACATATAATATATAAAATATATACCATTATATAATATATACATACATTTATATATAAATAAATATATATGCATACAATGGTATATGATTCAGCCATAAAAATAAAATCTTCCTATTTGTGAAAACATACATGGAGTTTGAGGGCATTTTGCAAAGGGAAATGAGTCATCCAGAGGAAGACAAATGTCATATGATCTCTCTTATATGTGGAATAAAACAGAAATAAAAACAAAACAGAAAGCCAAGTTCATCAATATAGGGAACAGATAGGTGGTTGCCAGTGGTAGAAGGTGGGGGTTGGAAGAAAAAGCTGAAAGGAGTCAAAGGTAAAAAAAAATTTTGAAGTAGTTAGAGAGATATGATGCATTACCTGTATAGGAAACAATTTGAATAACATTGAATTTTCCATGTGAAACTATGGAGGCTAGAACAAATATTGTAACATTATTAAAGTGGTGAAATAAAAGAATTGTTAACCAAAAATTCTATATCCAACAAAAAATATTCTTTAGAAATAAAGTGGGAATAAAGACATGCTAAGATGAAATAAAACTAATAAAAATTGTCACTAGCAAAATGATCCTTAAAAAATGGATAACAGAGTTTCTGTCATTTTATTTCAAACAGAATGAAAGGATAAAAAAGGAGTCTTGAAGCATTAGGATAAAAAAAGAGCAATGGAAAGAACAAATATATAGGTAAATAAAACAAATTCTCTTGAATATTATAAATCATAGGTAATACCTGAAACACAAACTATAATAAACTATAACACTGATACTGAAGACATGGTATTTAAAAGTGGTATAGGTAAAGTCACCTAAATGAAAATAAGGTTTCCATACTTCAATCCAAGTGGCATAACATTGATACCAGTAGACTAAGTTATAAGTGTACATTGTAACACACAGAGCAACTGCAACAAAACTATACACAACAAAATATGTAAAAATGCAATAAATAAGTCAAGATGGAATCCTAAAAAAATGCCCAAGCAACCCACAGGAAGGCAGGAAAAGAGAAACAAAGGAAGATAAAACAGAGCATATAAGCACATATAAAACATTCAGTATCATTAACTGTTAAGGAAATACAAATGGAAACCACAAGGTCATATGAATACACATTTATCAAAATTCCCAAAATAAAACTAGTGACACCAAACACTACTGAAGTTGCAGAGAAATGTGGTTACTTAATATTGGTGGGAGTGTAAAATGGTATACCTACCGTAAGAAGAGTTGCATAGCTTTTTTTAAATAAAACTCAACATGCAATTACCACATGACTCAGCAATTGCACTCTTGGACATTTAACCCAAAATAAAAATTTATGTTTGCACAAAATTTTGTACATGAGTGTTTATAACTTTATTTTTAACAGCTCAAAATGGGTAACAGTCAGTCAGTTTTACTGTGGCTGAATGGTTAAACAAACTTTAGTACATATACACTACAAAACACTGCTTAACAGTAAAAAGAAAAAAGAAACTATTGATACATGTAACAACTTAAAAATTCTTAAGAGGATTTTTTCGAGTGAGAATAAAAATCTGCCCATAAAGATTTTGGGGTGCAGGAGGGCAAGGGGTGAGATTGGACGGAAATATAAAAGGGCAATAGAAGGGATACTTGTGGTGATAGAACTGTTTGTTATCTTGATGTACTGGTGGATACATGAATTTACACATGATAAAATTCATAGAACAAAACACATGCACACAAGTAAAACTAGGAAAATCTAAGATAAGTAGATTGAATTAATGGGAATACTCTGGTTGTGATAATGTACTACAGTTTTAAAAATGTTACCACTGGGGAAATGAAGAGGGCATATATCTATTTTTTTTTCTTACGAGTGCATGTAAATCTTCAATTTTATCAAAATAAAAAAGTTTAACTGAAAAAAAAAACTGATGCTGAGTTATGAGATGTTTAGATGATCTTGTTCATTTTCCAAAATTTCTGTGAACACATTCAGGCCTAGAATGAAACTCAATATCTAAACACTTAGATGAGACTTCCAGCCAAGATGGAGGCATAGGTAGACACACCGTGCCTCCTTGCACAACCAAAATAAGGACAACAAAAATTTAGAAACAATAAAACAACAATACTGATGGAAAATTAAGCTGCCGTTCCCTGGTGAGCACCTAAGTCTCCACCCCTCATTATGTAACAGGCGTGTCATGACCAAAAAAAAAAAAAAAAGACCCAAATGAAAGAACAGATCAAAGTTTTAGAACAAATACAACTAAGTGATGAAGAGATAGCCAACCTGTCAGATGCTCAATTCAAAGTACTGGTGATAAGGATGCTCACAGAATTGGTTGAATTTGGTCACAAATTAGATGAACAAATGAAGGCTACGTTAAGTGAAATGGAGGAAAATGTACAGGGAACCAATAGTGATGGGAAGGAAACTGGGACTCAAATCAATGCAGTGAACCATAAGGAAGAAAGAAACAACCAAACAGAAAAGAATGAAGAAATAAGAATTCAAAAAAATGAGGAAAGGTTTAGGAACCTCCAGGACATCTTTAAACATTCCAACATCTGAATTATAGGGGTACAAGAAGGGGAAGAGGAAGAGCAACAAGTGGAAAAGTTACTTGAACAAATAGTAAAGGAGAACTTCCCCATTCCAGCAAAGGAAATAGACTTCCAGGAAGTCCAGGATGCTCGGAGAGCCCCAAAGAAGTTGGACCCAAGGAGGGACACACCAAGGCACATCATAATTACATTAGCCAATATTAAAATGAAGGAGAGAATCCTAGAAGCAGTGAGATAAGACAGTTATCTACAAAGGGGTTCCCATGAGAATGTCAGCTGATTCCTCAAAAGACACCTTATAGGCAAGAAGGGGTGGGAAAGAAGTATTCCAAGTCATGAAAGGCAAGGACCTACATCCAAGATTGCTCTTTCCAGCAAAGCTTTCATTTAGAATGGGAGGACAGATAAAGTACTTCTCAGATGATGTCAAGTTAAAGGAGTTCATCATCACCAAGCCCTTATTATATGACATGTTGAAGGTACTTATCTAAGAAAAAGAAGATAAAAAGCCTGTACAGTAAAATGACAGCAAACTCACAATTATTAACAACCACACTAAAACAAAAGCAAACTAAGCAAACAACTAGAATAGGAACAGAACCACAGAAATAGAGATCACCTGGAGGGTTAGCAACAGGGGAGTGGGAGGAGGAGAGAGGGGGAAAAGGTACAGAGAATAAGTAGCATAGATGGTAGGTAGAAAATAGACAGGGGGAGGGCAAGAATAGTATGGGAAATGTAGAAGCTAAAGAACTTATAAGTATGACACATGGACATGAACTTAAGGGGGGAATGTGAGCAGAAGAGGGTATACAGGGTGGAGGGGAGTGAAGGGGGGAAAATGGGGCAACCATAATAGCATAATCAATAAAATATATTAAAAAACAAACAGATGAGGTAATCAAATTAGAATGTTATGAATTGCATTTGAAAAGAGCCTCAACTATGACCAGTGATAGGACTCAGGTTTTGCAGTAAGTTAAATATTTTTTTCCTGTGTTGTTGGAAGATTGGAAAGTTTTTCTTTTTCCTCTTTTCATTTCTCACAAGTCAATTCAGTTATTCCTCCTTCAGAGCTTGTGAGATTGGACTCTATATCTGAAAAGCAAATTGTGCATTATTTGCCATTGAAAGATATCTTGGTTTGGACAAATTGCAGGAGTGAGTTTGCTTTCTGTTTGAATGCTAGAATCTATGTGATGTGGGAGGAGGAGCCACAAAGAAACTATTTTCTACCAAATTCTTATTAAAGAAATGTTTTTTCCATCTTCTGTTCCTATTAAAGGCAGTAGCTGTATTTTAGTCTGGAAACCCCTGTAGCTCAGTGAAACCAAAAATTGAAAGCAATTCATGGATTCATTGAAGGGAATAGATTCAGGCTGACCCAATCATTTGTGGCACATAGATGCTTTATTTCACCTACACTTTATAGGAAATACTACTTTATTAGCTCTCATACTTACAAAAGTGTGCACATGTTGCTCCGTGTCTTTACTGGTTATATGAGTTTTCCCACAAACTAAATCTTCCTCAGGGTGGTGACTGGCTATGGGAGGGAGGTGAGAGAGTGAACTATCACAGAAAAATTAGGAATTTGATTTTGCATGATTTTATTTGTTAGACTTTGACATTATTTGGGATTGTCAAAAGCAAAGAGAAAATGGTTTGTATTACTATGTACTAACTCTTGTGCTGTTTGTTAAGGGGACTACAAACTAAGTCACAAATCCTTAGGTGAAATGATTTACAGATTACAAAATGCTTTCAACGACATCATCTCATTTGGTTCTCATAAAGACTGTCAGGTAGGAATCTGTCATCATTTTATGGGAGAAAAAATAGAACCTCAGATGAGAAAACAGCAAATATTAAAACTGTTGAGCTTGAGTTGTATGTAACTTACTTATGATTCCAACTCCTATGGTCTTCATATTTTCTACTGTAGCACTCGACAGGATTTTAACTTCTGAGGAAATGTCTATGAAAATGTGAGAATTTTCTTTCTCTTACCCTGCTCTCTCTCTCTCTCTCTCTCTCTCTCTCTCTCTCTCTCTCTCTCTCTCTCTCTCTTTCCCCATCTCTCCCCTGCCCCTCTAATGGGCAGGCATTGCACATGCACACACACAACACAAATTTAGGGAACAAAGAAGTTTTAAACTCAAAATGGTCATGCATTTCATTCCATGTATTTGCTTTAGGGTTCACGAACTCCTGTGTTTCACTTCCGCCCATGATGGAGGAGTAGGTGGATAAACTTTGTCTCTTCACACGACCAAAAGGACAACAGAAAATATAAAAACAAACAAACAAAAGAACCAGAACTTCCAGAAAATTGAACTATATGGAAGTCCAACAACCAAGGAGTTAAAGAAGAAACATTCATTCAGATGTGTAGGAGGGCAGAGGCAGGCAGCTGGGGTGGGGAGGATGTGTGGCAAAGCAGTGGCTGGAAAACTGGGTGGGTGAGGTGGTGGCTGGCAGACTGAGCAGTCCCACATTCATGTGTGGATAAACCAGGAGGAACAACTGGGGAGTGAGACAGACTGCACAACCCAGGGTTCCAGCATGGGGAAATAAAGCCTCAAAAATTCTGGCTGCTAACAATGGAGGAACGGGACAATGGAGGAAAGGGTTTTCAGGAACTATACTGTAAAGGACACATGGACAAAACTAAGGGGGAGGTTGGAAGCAAGGGAGGAAGGTGGATTTGGCTGGGGTGGGGAGGGAGTTGTGGGGGGAAAATGCAGAGAACTGTAATTGAACAACAAACAAACAAACAAATGAACAAAATCCTCTGGTCGTAAAGACCTGTGGGAATTGCAGCAGAGGGAGAAACTCCCAGACTCACAGAAGAGTCTGTTGGACAGATCTATGGGGTCCTAGAACATAAAGAAGCCCACCCAGCTGGGAATCAGCACCAGAAGAGACCAATTTGCCTGTGGGTAGTAAGGGGGGTGACTGAAAACTAGCCAAGGGCTGAGCAAGTGTCATTGTTTCCTTTCAGACACTTCCCCCACATATAGTGTCACAACTCAGTAACTGTGGGTTGTCTTGCCCTGGTGAATAACTAAGGCTCTGCACCTTAGAATGTAACAGGTATGCCAAGACAAAAAAAAAATATGGCCCAAATGAAAGAACAGATCAAAGCTCCAAAAATAGAACTAAGTGGAGAAGAAATAGTCAACCTTTCAGATGCAGAGTTCCAAACACTAGTAATGAGGATGCTCACAGAAATGGTTCAGTATGGTTGGAAAAAAGAGGAAGATGTGAAGGCTATGCAAAGTGAAATTAGAACACACACACACACACACGCACACACACACACACACACACACGGAACCAACAGTGAAGGGAAGGAAACCAGGACTCAGATCAATGGGTTGGAGCAGAAGGAAGAAGTAAACATTCAGCCAGAACAGAATGAAGAAACAAGAATTCAAAAATATGAGGAGAGGCTTAGGAACCTCTGGGACAACTTCAAATGTTCCCACTTCTGAATCATAGGGGTGACAGAAGGAGAAGAAGATGATCAAGAAATTGAAAACTTATTTGAAAAAAAAGTGAAAGAAAACTTCCCCAAGCTGGCAAAGGAAATGAACTTCCAGGAAGGAAGTCCAGGAAACTCAGAGATTCCAAGAGAAGTTGGACCCAAGGAAGCACACGCTAGGGTAGCTCATAATTATATTATCCAAGATTAAAGATAAGGAGAGAATCTTAAAAGCAGCAAGAGAAAAGGAGACATTCACCTACAAAGAAGTTCCTGTAAGACTATCAACTGATTTCTCAAAAGACATCTTACGTGCATGAAGGGGCTGGAAAGAAGTACTCAAATTCATGAAAGTCAAGGACCTACATGCAAAATAACCCTATCCAACACAGCTATCATTTTGAATAGACGAGCAGATAAAGTGCTTCCCAGAGAATGTCAAGTTAAAAGAGTTCATCATCATGAAGTCCTTATTATATGAAATGTTAAAGGGACTTATTTAAGAAAAAGAAAATGATAAAAAATATGAATAGTAAAATGACAACAAATTTACAAGTATCAACAAATGAACCTAAAAATAAACAAAAACAAAAATAAACTAAGCAAACAACTGTCGTGGCCACCAACTGGCAGTGACCGAGGAACGCTGTGGATTGCTCATCGACCCACGAGAAAAACATACACAGAAACAACCAAGTTCTGTGGGGAAGTAGGGACAGAATTTGGCCACTCTTTCTAGTGGGAAGTGCACTGGGCCACCCTCCCTAAGGGAGAGGGCCTGTAGGGGAGAGCATGCCATTCTCTTGTCCCAGCAGACTTTTATTGGGTTCATTTGCATAAGAATTCAGGTAAAGCTCATTACTCATGGCCAGGAAGAAAGGATCAAACAATAGACAATAAGGAAGTCTGAGGGCCTATTTTGAGTCAGGGTCAAAGAGTTGTAAAAGTTTGAGGAACAAACTTACTTCCTCCTTGGACCCTTCTCATTCAATTGAGAGCATTCTAAACAAAGCAGGTTTCACAGGATTTTACATATTCTTTCTTAGGCTTAATCACCTGGGGAACCCGCCCTTTTCAGCACAGGGCTGCACCACCCTGTCATTGTTTCAGGCTTAGGTGTAGCAAGGGGAACTAAGGCAACCAAGAGATAAGGAGATTTTCTTGCAGACCATGAGCATTCAGGCTTTGTCAAAGCTGAGGGGTGAGTGTCCATCATCCCCTTTTGCTGTAGCCCCAAAGTCCTTCCTTGGGGGCCTCCCACGTGATCGTGCCTGTCTTAGGTCATTCCCCCCTTGGGGAATTTTGCCCATCATTGACTAACAGACCAAGCATTGGGGACCAGGCAGGGTGAAGTAAAAGGGAGTAGAAGCAGTGCTCCTGCCAGGGAGATAAGCTTTTGTCTCCTTTCTGGCTTACGGTTCCAAGGTCGTTCCCCCAGTCTTAGCTTAGGCGGGGGTTACAGCTTCTGAAACCAGGCAGGGCAGTTGCCAACAAACAACTAGATCAAGAGCAGAATCACAGAAATGGAAATCACATGGAGAGTTATCAGTAGGAAGGGGGAGGAGGGAGAATGGGGGAAAAGATACAAGGATTAAGAAGCATAAATGGTAGGTATGAAATAGACAGGGAGTGGTTAAGAATAGTATATGAAATGGAGAAGCCAAAGAACTTACATGTATAGCCCATGGATGTGAATCAAGGGGAGGTAATGCTGGTGGGAGGAAGGGTGCACAGTGGAGGGGAATAAAGGGGAGAAAAAATGGGACAACTGTAGTAGCATAATCAATAAAATATATTTAAAAAGGAAGTACTCCTGTGTTTCTGTATATGTCATCATACTCCTTACACAACATGTAATTACTGAGGTATGTATAGGTGGTTGAATTGGTTTTGTCAACATATTCCAGGCAGCAGAAGAGATTTTGAAAATTTCCTATATTTTAAGATTTCTAAAAATCTTTACATTAAAGTATTTTGTGTTTTCTACAACAAATATTTATATTTACCCTGGAAAGATTGTATCATATGCATCAGCACAAGGAATAATAAAACTTCACCACACAGAAACAAAATTAAAACAACCAAGCAAATTATAAATCCACTTTACAGAGTTAAAGAAAGTTTAGTCTTGATTTAGGAATTTTTAGACTTTATTCTCCCTTTCCTTCCTCCTTCTCTTCCTCCATTCCCTCCTCCCTCCCTTCCTACCTACCTTCCTTCCTTCCTTCTTTCCTTCCTCCCTTCCTTCTTATCCCAAAATGGCTTCATATCTTCATAATCCCTATTATTTGATGTACAATAGTTAATTTAATAAGTCTCCTGTAGTGGACATTTAAATTGTTTTGAATTTTATCTATTAATAATGGTGTGGGTTAAAGGATAGTAATTTATTATAATCAATACCAAAATTATTCTAAGGGAGAACATTATCTTTGCTTGGTATAATATTTTACCAAATCACCCAACATTAGAAATAATATTCTTATGCTCTGCAAGCAGGAAGTGGTCTGAGAAGGCTAATTAGGTCTCAGAGGGACATATTCTCCAACTCCCACTTCAGATGTGGCCAAGACCATCTGGAGAGCTCAGCTAGGAGACACAGAATGATGAACAAGGGAGTTCCAGATACTGGAAACAGGGCATAACCACGAGTTCCCCTTTCATTCCATTCCTCCCAAGACATCACAGTGTTCATCCCACTGGAATTCAGAAGTGTAATAAACTGGTGATTCTGTCTTCCATTCCTTTACATTCTGAATGGATGTGTTTATTGTAGTGAACCTGCCCTCATTCCACTACTGTATAATGGATGCAAGTAAAAGGTAAAAAATTTATCTTTGCTGCTCTGGATTAAGAGGAGTTAGATCTGATGGAGGCACTATTGCCATCACCTTGAACCCTGGAATTGACTTAGGATATTGCTTTAGAACTTTTCTTCTTGGGAAGAAGGGTATTTATTCTGTGTGTGTGTGTGTGTGTGTGTGTGTGTGTGTGTGTGTGTGTGTGTGTGAGAGAGAGAGAGAGAGAGAGAGAGAGAGAGAGAGAGAGAGGGAGGGAGAGAGAGAGAGAGAGAGAAATAAGTTTAATACTTGATGAGTAGAGGAATAGATTGTGGTAGAGTTTTCCAGTATTCACTAATACTTGCTTCTTTTCTTCCTGAACCCTTGGGAGAAACATGCTTTCTCAGCACCCTTGGGTCATGCAGTTAGTTCTACCCAATAGACAAGGTAGAAAGGAAGTGTTTCACTTATCGTCAAAACATTTAAGAGCAGATGTCAGACATCCATGCTTCTTAGTCTTTTGGTGCAGGGCTGTAGCTCTTTGTACCCCAATTTATCCAGCCTCTTTGGACTTCAGACACCTTGCCTTTACTTCAGCTGAAGTGTTCCATGCCCACTCAGGTCCAAGGTGATTTCACAGGCTAGCTCTTTAGCTAGTACTCTTTTTTGTTTGTTTCAGTTCTGTTTTTGAACAATACAAACACAAGGAAGCCTTTGCTAACTGCTAAGGTTAGGTCAGGTTCTCTATTATAGACACATAAAAATACGGCTTTCAACCATAGCAATATGTGATATGCATTACATGTTTGCTTATTTACTTGCTTAACTTCTATTTTTCCAAACATAGTAGACTAGAGTTCATATCTAATTTCATTCATTAATCCAGAGTCTTAAGTGCAGTGTCAGCATTATGTCAATGCTTAAAATAATCTTGTGATAGTATATTTACTGTATTATTTTCTTCTCTGTTGTTTCTTGTTTGTCCTCTCCCTTTTTTTGTTCCACTGAAAATAACTACAAAACTAGACAAAATATATGAAACGCTGGACAACAGACAATCCAAGATGATGACCTTTGAGAAAAGGGGGAAAGAGGTTAGCCTCATAATTGTTCTAGCCTTTTGTCTGGAGTCACTTCCCTGACATAAAGAAGAAAAGGTAATGCTCTAAATGGAGCAGCATTCTCTAGGATGCTGAGGCTATTGTAATTTTCAGGAGAGATTAGCTGAGGAGAGGGAGTTGTGTGAAAATGAGTGGAGAGTGCCTAAGAAATCAAATGTGGATAATCATGGATATTTGGTCAATGGCTGTGCTGCACATGTGTAGGGAAAGATTTTATGAGGCCTAGTACAACTGGCTTACTGAGGGTCAAGAGCTGAATGATGACACCAGAGAACAGGAGATGCTGAATTTCTAGATCAGACACAATGTAGAGACACCTTTAATACCATAGACTTTCAGCTAAGGGCCCAGAAATATTATGTCTCAGGAGTGAGGATAACACACCCTAGCATTAAGGTAATATCCTAAGATTAAGAGATACACTTTACTTAACAACTTAAGGACTGCTCATGAGTTTTCTCGTGTTTCAAGCGCTATCTGTTAAGGACCGCTCACGAGTTTTCTAGGGGCTTTCTAGTGTTTCATGGGCCTCAATCCACAAGCACAAATGAAGTATAAACAGTTTCTGCTATCAGAAGAGTCTCACAAACAATGAAAAGACAAAGAAACAATTCCCAAATGAAAGGAAAGGAGTAAGCCTCAGAAAGAATGCTAAGTGAAATAGAGGCAACTCAACTATCAGATACTGAGTTCAAAGCAATGATTGTCAGGAAGCTCAATGAGCTCACAATGAGCTACCAGAAACTACAGGGAAGCTACAATGAGCTCACTGCAAACTATATCAACATGAAAAAGGAAATACAAACTATCAACAAAGGGCAAGAGGAATGAAGAATAGTTTCTGCTATCAGTGGCAAGAGACTGGATAATGGATGACAATAATGAAGGCTCTCTGGAACTAGAGACAAATCTGTCCAGCCCTTCCCCTGGGGGTGCAAGGAGAGCACCTCGTAAAGATCCACCCAAAAGGTTGTCAGGTGATATGAAGCAGCATGAACCTACGTGTATTCCAGTGAGTAGAAAGAAAAAAATTCGTACGAGAGCCTGCAGAGTTTGTGCTGCCCATGGAAAAAGGAGCGAATCTAGATACTTATGTAAATTTTGTTTGGTCCTTCTTCATAGAGGAAAATGTTTTACACAGTACCATATGTTAAAAAAGTACTAGGAACTTTAATTGTTTAATTAGTTAATTGTTTTTATAAATAAAAATGCTATAATTATTGAAAAACAACACCTAAAGTTCATTATGATCTGTAGTTATGATGATTTAAATAATGTACAGTTTGCCCCAAAACATGTGGTCCCTGGTGTATGTCTTAGAGATTTCTATGTGGTATGCAATGTGTTAATAAAGCATAAGATTATGACTAATTTGAAGACATTAATGAAAAATTAACAAAAATGAAGAAAATCTCAGAGAAAGATGAACAACATCAAACTAAAAACGGTTAGGTATAGTTCCAGAAGAAAAGGAGGAAAAGAATGGGAAAAAATATTCTTGAAGAAGTAAAGGCAGGGAGGAAAATTCCCAGGTTTTGGTGAAATACTAAATTTACAGATTCAAGAAGCTCAAGAAAATTTAAGCAGGAAAATATAATGAACGCCAAACCTACACACATAATAGGAAAATTGCATAAAAATAAAAATGAAGAGAAAACTATGAAACAAATCAGACAAATAAAGGTTATATTACATATGAAAAAACAACAATACAATAAGTAGCTGATTTTCATCAGAAACAGTGATATCCAGGACACAATGGAATGACATAATTACTGTGTATTAAAAAAGTCAATATGAAATTTTCCATTGAGGCAAAAAGCAAATAAAAAAAAATAAATATTTTCAGATAAAAATAGATAATTTATTGCCGTAAAATCCACACCACAAAAATGTTAAGAAAAGTTCTTGGGTCTTGAGAAAGAAATAAAGGACATAGAAACAAATATGTGAGTAAATATAAAACACTTTATTTCTTAATTTCTCTTAAATACAAGACTTTTTAAAGGACAAATGCATACATGTTATATAGCATAGGTACAAGTAATATGTATGATAACAGCATTACATAATTTAAGGAAAATATGCAACTACACTGTTAAAAGTTTCTTAGATTTAAAATTTCTTTTTTATTTTATATACGGTTGTTCAAGTACAGTTGTCTGTATTTTCTCTCCAGTACTCCTCCCCACCCCATACATCCCCACCTCCCTCCCTGATCCAACCCTTTCTTGATTTTGTCCATGTGACCTCTATAGTTGTTCCTAAAAACCTTCCCCCTTTCCCCCCATTACCCCCTCCCACCTCCCCTCTGGTTACTGTCAGTTTGTTCTTAATTTCAATGTCTCTGGTTATATTTTGCTTGCTTGTTTGTTGTGTTGATTAGTTTCTACTTAAAGGTAAGATCATATGGAAGTTTCTTCGATTTTTATACTGGAGTATAATATTACCTAAAAGATGACTAAATCATTTTGGGATATATGTTACAATTCTAAGAACAATAATTATAATGTTAAATATAACTACAAAGCCAATATAAGAGTTGACAACAATTTTTCCAGTTAAGTAGAAAATAAAGTGTTCAACTGATATTGTAGCAAGGGCCAGCAAGGAAGCTTTGAAATTTGTGGAGAGAGAAGGAATAAAACAGCAATCTCATAGAGTACCCAAAGATTGTCTGGTAGTACCAAAGTTATACTTAAGATTCATGGTCAATAATGTAGTTAAGCCTGTGTATGTGGTTATGTGATTTTCTCTAGCCATGCCCAGGGCGCATCTAAGGGTTTAGAAAGATATGTATGTATGTATGTGTGTGCACACAGTTTTGGATAGGGTGGTCAAGGGAGGACTCTCTTATATAGTAATAGTTGAGAGAAACCAAAAGTAAGGAGTGAGACATTTGGCCCTATGAGGGAAGGAGTGTTCCAGGCAGAAGAAATAGCAAGTGTAAGATGCAGTGTTGGAGCAATCTTGTATCTCACAAAGAGTGAGATCATAAGGGCTTAAGTAGAGTGCACAAGAGGGCATGTGGTAGGTGATGAGTTCAGAGAGGAAGTGAGTATGTTTTTGAAACATAGTAAAGACCAGACTTCACTGTCAGTAATGTGAAAAGTCCTTAGACATCTTTGAACAAAAGGGTGGCAAGATATTATTTATGAGCCACTCTGGCTATTTTTTAGAAGACCATATTATGCAGGGGTGTGGGGCAAAGGTTAAAAAAAGAGACAAATCACAGCAGGAGATATCACAGTAAACCAGAGGGAGAGATAATGGTGGCTTGGAATAGGGATAACTAGGTTGGTGCCAATAGAGAAAGTGAGAACTGTATCAGACTATTGATATTTTGGGATGATAAATACAAAAGGATTTATCACAAACCATTTGCAGAAGAAATAATATTTGGGATGAATGATGAATAAAGGTCTTTAGTTTGAGGCATCATTTTTCTAAGACTGTGGGGAAAGAATAAGTTAAGTGTAGTGGGAAATCAGAATTTAGTCTTAGGTATGTTAAATTTTATATTATTAAAAATCTTAGAGATGTCAAATAGTTTGTCTTTCTTGTAAGTTAGGTAAAAAATCAGAGCTACATCAATGAATGATGCAGATGGCATTTAAAGAAATGGAATAGGATGAAGTGATCTAGAGAGAGAATATTGAGAACAAAGAGATTAGAGGAATTGTTCCGAGCACCACATACTTCTAGGTCAGGAAGATGAGGAAGAACCAGCAGAAGAAACCAAAGACTGGTCATAAGCATAGAAAGAAAAACAACAGAAAATAATCTTGGTGGCCTGTGAGATAACAGGAAAAAAATGTTGTCTTGGTCTTTGCTCCCAGGTCCTGACACAGGGCTCCCAAAATGCGTGTAAATTCTTAAGTGATAACAGAACTAGAAGCATCTTTTATTTACCACCTTTCTTGAGTGGGCTCTTGGAAGACTTCTAAATTAGGGTTGTTCCAAGCCATAATTAAAACCTTGGATCTTTAGCCAGCCTCCCACCCATTCTATAGAGGGCAGAAATGGTCTGGAAATGGAGTAAATAATCATGCCTATGTGACAAAGCCTCCATAAAATTTCCAGTAGTATGGGTTTCATCGAGCTTCCAGGTTGTTGCACATTTCCACACATTGGGAGGGTGACAAACCTAATTCTATAGTAACAGAAGCTCTGCTCAGACCATCCAAGACCTTTTCTTATGTATCTATTTATTTAGCTGTTCATCTGCATCTTTTATTATATCCTTTAATAAACTGGTAAACTTAAGTAAATATTCCCCTGAGTTCTGTGAACTACTCTAACAAAGTAGTCAAACCCAAGGAGAGGATTGCAGAAATCTCAGATTTATAGCCAGTCAAAAGCACAAGTAAACAACCTGGACAGGCAATTGGCATCTGATGTGAGGGGCAATCTTCTGGGACTCAGCAGTTAACTTGTGGGATGTGATGCTATCTCCAGGTAGATAGAGTTAGAATTGATGTTAATTGTAGGACACTCAACTGGTGTTGCACAGTTGCTTCGTGCGTCTCAGAATTTGCTTGGTGTAGGAAACCTCCCCACTTACTGGGTGTTAAAGACATTGTAAATGTGGTAGTAGTGTGTGAGAGCAAGGGAGAACATGGGGAAGAGCTGGGTGGTTTTCCCAATACCATGCTGCAATGTCAGAAGTGGATGAGAGGATAGTAAGAAGAGGATGGAGAACTGACTTTAAATTGGTAAACTTAGAGGAGGTGTTTCATTACAGCCGTGGAAGGAAAGGGATTGATTGACTAATGTAAGTTTGAAAGGAGAAAACTTTGAGACAGTGAATATAAGTAATTTTTTTGAGGACCTTTGTTTTAAAGCAAAGCAGAAGATGGGGGTTGGTGTCTGCAGGGCAAAATGGATTAGTAGGAGGAATTTTTTTTTTTTTTTTTAAGAATGGGAGGTATTACAATCTACTTTAGCCAGTAGAAATGACTCAGTAGGGTTAAAAGTGAGAACTTGAGGAGTTTCTCCTCTGATGGCATCAGTTTTCACCATGAAATAAGAAATAAGGCTATCACTGGGGAGTAAGAGCAAAAGAGATATGGATGGGAATTTTTAGGAGATTGGAAAAGATGTGGATTTCTTTTTGAAATGCTGAAGGTTTTCCACATAGCTGGTGATTGTTTTGCATCAACTCATTCATAAGTGTTTATGAGACATGGTTCATTTAACAATCTAGTCAGAAAAAGTCAAAGAAGGCATTTAAATAATCTGTAGGTGTTTAATATTGTTTGTTGTTTTCACAGGGACTTATTTAGCTTTAGGATGAAGAGAGGGAGCCTCCAGGGAAGCAGTTCCACAGGAGAAAAGTTTACTAACTTTTCCCATCATGAAGATGGCTGAAGGAAATAGTTGACAAACTCATGCTCCACACCCCTGAGTGCTCATGGTAGAGGTGTAAAACAATCCACAGAGTTTTTGTTTACAATTGCATTCTGTTTATGATATGGGCCCATACCACCTTGACCCTGTATCTTAGTTTGGGCTGCAAACAAAGTACCATAGACTGGGTGGCTTGGAAATAACAGCAACTTATTTCTCACAGTTCTGGAGACTGCATGTCTGAGGTTGGGGTGCCAGCATGTCCGGGTTCTGGCAGGGCTCTCTAATAGTTTACTGATGGCAGTCTTCTTGTATTCTTACAGGGGGGAACAATCTCTCTTGTAACTCTTACAATGACACTAATGAATTTCATATACAAATCATTTTAAAAAATAAGCAATGTCTTATTCTCTTTTTGGAAATCTATAATGCATACTTGAATATTAAAAATTCTGAGAGGTCCTGTTGAGAAGAAACCATTTTTTAGTCAGTATTCTGTAAATATATTTTTCTTTAAAAAAAGATTAACATTGATTAACTTGCTATAGGGCTAAAGTGTAATAGAAATTGTTTTGGAAGACATTGAACTAGAAGGGGCCTCTCATTCTTCTGAACTCCTGTGATATTTTCTCTCTTTCTCTTTCTGGTAAGGTACCTTGCTGTCTCTAATACACACACAGACACACACACACACGAACACACACACACACACACACACGTGCACGCACACACGCAACTAGGGCCCATCACAGAGTGTGGTATTTCTTGAAGGTGGGCCTAATGATGGAGTCAGGTTTATTTCTGGTGCCCAACATTGTGACTCACACAGAGCAAGTGCTCCCCAAATGTAGGTCAAAAGTGAACTAAGGATTTTGGGAGGGAGTTTTAGGCCACCCTGCCTTTAAGGCACTATTACCTTCCATTTGTATCTTCATATGTGTTATTTTAAGATTTTATTTTTATTATTTATTTTTAGAAAGGGAAGGGGGGGGAGAGAGAGAGAGAGAGAGAGAGAGAGAGAGAGAGAGAGAGAGAGAGAGAGACATCAGTGTGTGGTTGCTGGGGGACATGGCCTGCAACCCAGGCATGTGCCCTGACTGGGAATCGAACCTGCGATGCCTGGTTCGCAGCCCGCGCTCAATCCACTGAGCCACACCAGCCAGGGCCATATGTGTTATTTTATATAGTCCCAAATAACACATTGTGAGGTAAACAAAACCATATTAATATTCTCATTTTCTATAGCAGAGGACTTGGAGGCTTACAGAGGTTAAGTAACTTGCCTATTATTACATGGCAAGTAAATTGTGGAATTCTAAAATTCAAGTATTTTTACTTCCTTCCTTCATATAATTTTTAGTGTCTTAGTGTCTTTAGTGTCTTTAGTCAGAATACTGACTTCTTAACTTTTCTTCTCTTGTCCATGCACATTCCTCTTTTGGGGGAAAGCATGAAATCAAAATATGTGTCCCTACTCCAAAAAAAATCATTCCTTTCAATGACTGAAACAGATTTTGAATGAACCCTGATTCCTGGGAAAAATTTATGAAAGAAGTAGAAAACTTAGTGAAAAGGAAATTTTATCTCTGAGTCTAGAAAATTTACTAAAGTGATAGAGAATTATTCAGTTGCAATAGAATTTCTTAGTCTAACATTTTCTTTTGAAGAATCCATTGCTGAGGTGACTGGAGGGTTCAGTTCAGACAATTCTTATTTCTTCAGTAATAGTCACTGATGTCTTTACATGGGTGGTGGAGGGACAGTATGGGATTTCCAATACTTACCCAACTTGCTCACATCTTAATCATTGAAATATTGATTAAGTGGCTTTTTGTCAGGTAATTAAGATTTTCATCTGTAGACTCAGTGTTCAAAGGGCTTGGTTATTTGTCTTCTACCATCTGGCTTATTTCACTAATCAACAAAACAAACAAGCATGCAAAATATAACCAGAGACTTTGAAATTAAGAACAAATTGACAGTAACCAGAGGGGGGTAAGAGGGGATAGTTGGGGGAAAGAGTAGAAGGGTTGTCAAGGAACATGTGCAAAGGACACATGGACAAAAACAAAGGGGAAGGGATCTGGTGTAGGTGGTGGGGATGGCTGGGGTGGAGGGAAGTGGTTGTGGGGGAAAGGAGACAACTGTACTTGAACATCAATAAAAAATATAAAATCGGCCCAGGCTGGCATAGCTCAGTGGATTGAGTGTGGGCTGTGAACCAAAGCATTGCAGGTTCAATTCCCAGTCAGAGCACATGCTTGGGTTGCAAGCCACGGCCCCCAGCAACCACACATTGATGTTTCTCTCTCTTTCTCTTTCTCCTTCCTTTCCCTCTCTAAAAATAAATAAATAAAATCTTTAAAAAAATCTTTAAAAAATAGGCACTTCAATTTAAAAAAATATGTAAAGTAAAAAAATTTAAAAAGAGCTTGTTTTATAAATAGTGTTTATTTAATATGAACAGGCCCTGATCTCTTCATCTGTCTAGGATCACCCAATAATAACCTTCTTTCAAAGTGGATTTAGATCACAAACTATTTTATTACCTGCTTTCATTTAGACCAGAGTGAGAAAAAGACAAAACACTTTAGTGTATGCTTGAATTTGTCATCTCCTAGTCAGAATGGGGAAACACAGTCCGGTCATCCCAACCCCTTTTATCACTTTGTTCACAGCTTTTAGGCTAGCTGCAAAATGCATATTTACAACTAGAACATTAAGGTTTTTATCCTTAGGTTTACCTACTTCCTGGATAAAATTGCCTCTGATTCACTTTGCATGGTGAAAAGTAGGCTTGAACTTGTACTTAGGGTGAGATGAAGTTAAGTTTAGTCAGTGGTTGTGTCATTTATGAGGAGTTTGTTTCACCTTGGGCTTTAGGTTTTTCATACAGCCATTTTTGATTAGGTACTGGACTTCTGTTTGAGAACATCTTGTTCTTCAGTTACATTGAAGTGGCCAGTGTTCAGCTTGGATCCAACCACTTCATCACTGGACTCTTAGCACAGCCCCAGTTACACAGACTCAGGCAGTGTTTGGGGTCAGCAATTTGGGGAAGAGCTTCTCTGAGGTGATGCTTTCAATCAGGGTTTGAACATGGCTGAATACTCAGTTTTGTTTCATTTGGGATCTCTTGACCACTGGAGTTTTTTTTTTTTTAATTCCTTCAGTAGTTGTTTCTTTTTCACCTAATGTCTGTCTACTCCATTTTCATCAGGTTATTTTGTTAGTATTTCCTTCAAATAGCTATCATTTGGAGTGGCCTTACATTCACATTGTGAAGATTTATTTACAACTAAGCATGCTTCCTTCCTCCATTTAGCTCTGTATAGTTAACCATACAAATCCATCAAGTCTCAGCTAAAACATTTCTTTTTTTAATGAAGCTTCCCTGCATAGGCCTTATGAGCCAATCTACCTTCCTCTCCCAATACTTCAAATATATATTTGAAGATCCTGTGATTATTACTACATTATACATACTTTATGAGATTGATTTACATTCTTTTATTTTATTTTCATTTTTTTAGAGAGAGAAGGGAAGAGAGGGAGAAAGAGAGGAAGAGAAACATCAATGTGTGGTTGCCTCTCATGTGCACTCCCCACTGGGACCTCGCCTGCAACCTAGGCATGTGCCCTGACTGGGAATCTAAATGTCAGCTCTGGTTTGCAGTCCAGTGCTCAGTCCACTGAACCACATCAGTCAGGGCTGATTTACATTCTTTTAAAAACAGAATTAAGTTTGTAAGAATGAACAGATAATTGTTATGTGCTAGAAATTAAAAGGCTTCTGGAAACCAGATTGGTAAGGGTGGGAGTAAATTCATTTTTTAAAGTATATTTTATTGATTAAGCTATTACAGTTGTCCCATTTTTTCTCCCCATTATCCCCTTCTACTCTGTACACCCACTTTCATCTGCATTCCCTCCTTAGTTCATGTCCATGGGTCATACATATACATTCTATGGTTTCTCCATTTCCTATATTATTCTTAACCACCTCTTGTCTACTTTGTGCCTACCAATTATGCTTTTTATTCCCTGCACCCTTTTCCTCCACTCTTACATCTCCCCCTCCATGCTGATAACCCTCCATGTGATCTCCATTTCTGTGATTCTGTTCTTGTTTTAGTTGTTTGCTTAGTTTCTGTTTTTGTTTTTTATTTTTTAGGTTCAGTTGTTGATAGTTGTGAGTTTGTTGTCATTTTACTGTTCATATTTTTCATCTTCTTTTTCTTAGATAAGTCCCTTTAACATTTCATTTAATAAGGGCTTGGTTATGATGAACTCCTTTCACTTGACTTTCTCTGAGAAGCACTTTATCTACCCTTCCATTCTAAATGATAGCTTTGCTGAATAGAGTCATCTTGCATGTAGGCCCTTGCCATTCATGACTTGGAATACTTCTTTCCAACCCCTTCTTGCCTTCAAAGTTTCTTCTGAAAAATCAACTAATAGTTTTATAGAAACCCCTTTGTAAGTAACTGCCTCCTTTTCTCTTGCTACTTTAAAGATTCTCTCCTTATCTTCAATCTTGGGTAATGTAATTATGATGTGCCTTGGTGTGTTCCTCCTGGGTCCAACTCGTTTGTGACTCTCTGAGCTTCTTGGACTTCCTGGAAGTCCATATCCTTCACCAGATTGGGGGAGTTTTCTTTCATTGATTTTTTTCAAATAAGTTTCCAACTTCTTGATTTTCCTCTTCTCCTTCTGGTACCCCTATGATTCAGATGTTTTAATGTTTCAAGTTGTCCCAGAGGTTCCTAAGCTTCTCCTCATATTTTTTTTTAATTCTTGTTTCTTCATTCTATTCTGACTGTATGTTTATTTCTTCCTTTTGTTCCAAATTGTTGATTCAAGTCCTGGTTTTCTTCCCTTTAATGTTGCTTCCCAGTAAATACATTTTTTATTTCACTTTGTATAGCCTTTACTTCTTCTTTTCTTTTGTGACCATACTCAATGATTTCTATGATCATCCTGATTATCAGTGTTAAATTCTTTAAGAAACTTAAGAAAATATTTTCTTATTTTTATTTTCTTTACTTTTGATTGAATTTTGGGGGGTGACATTTTTTAATAAAATTTTATAAGTTTCAGGTTTAAAATTCTGTACTACGTTATCTGTATTTTGTATTGTCTGTTCACCACCCCAAGTCAAGTCTCCTTCCACCATCATTTATATACCTTCTACCTTCTACCTCCTCCCCTCCTTTTCCCTTTGGCAATTACCATACTGTTGTCTGTGTCATAAGATTTTTTTCCTTTTAGCCCCTTCAACTTTTCACCCAGGTTTGCAACCCCCATCTCATCAGGCAACTCTCAGTTAGTTCTCTTCATCTATGAGTCTGTTTTCGTTTCACTTTTTATTTTGTTCATTAGATTCCACATATGAGTGGAATCATATAGTGCTTCTCTTTATCTTGCTTATTTTACTTAGTGTAATGTTTTGCAGGTTCATCCATGCTGTCATAAAGGGTAAGATTTTCTTCTTTTTCACAGCTGAGTAGTATTCCAGCTAATGATGGACACTTGGGTTGCTTCAAAATCTTGGCTGTTGTAAATAACACTGCAGTGGACATAGGGGTACGTAGAATCTTTTGAATTAGTGTATCAGGTTTCTTTGAATGAATTCTAAGAGGTAGAACCATTGGGTCATAAGTAGTTGCACTTTTAATTTTTTAAGGTAACTTCATACTGCTTTCCAAACTGGTTGTACCACTCTTCATTCCCACCAACCATGCGCAAGGATCACCTTTTCTTTAACACCCTCACCAACACTTGTTTGTTGATTTATCAATGGTAGCCATTCTGACAGGTGTGAGTTGATTTCTCATTGTGGTTTTCATTTGCATTGCTCTCATGATTAGTCATGTTGAGTATCTTTTTATACGTCTATTGGCCATCTGTATGTCCTTTTTGGAGTAGTGTCTATTCAGGTCCTTTGCTCATTTTTAAATTGGATTGTTTATGGGTTTTTTTTTTCTGGTCTTGAGTTTTGAAAGTTCTTTATAAATTTTGAATATTAACCCCTTATCAAATGTGTCATTGGAAAATATGTTCTGTCACTGAGTAGGTTATCTTTTCATTTGGTTGATGGTTTCCTTTGTTATACAAAACATTTTATTTTGATATAGTCCCATTTGTTTATTTTTTCTTTTGTTTTCCTTGACCAAAGAGACAAATCAGAACAAATATTGCTATAAGAAATGTCAGAGATTTTACTGCCTATGTTTTCTTCTAAGATTTTTATTATTTAAATCTAACACTTTAGTGTTTAATCCACTTTGAGGTTATTTTTCTGTATGCTGTAAGAAGGTGGTGCAGTTTTATTTTTGCACATATTTGCCCAATTTTCCAAACACTATTTATTGAATAGACTATCTTTACTCCATTGTATGTTTTTGCCTCTTTGTCAAATATTAATTGATCATAAGGGTGTGGATTTATTTCTGGGCTCTCTATTCTATTTCATTGATCTATGTCTGTTTTCATGCTAATATTATGCTGTTTTTATTACTATGGCCTTGTAGTATGGTTTGATATCAAGTAGTGTGAGCCTTCCTACTTTGTTCTTCTTTATGAAGGTTGCTACGGCTAGCCTGAGCCTTTTGTGTTTCCATACAAATTTGTGAAGTATTTATTCTTGTTCTGTGAAATACGCCATCAGTATCTTGATAGGAATTGTATTGAACCTACAGATTGCTTCAGGTAGTGTAGATATTTTAATGATGCTCATTCTTCCAATCCATGAACATGGCGTATGCTTGTACTTATTTGTATATTCTTAAATGTCTTATAATTTTTCAAGTACAGGTATTTTACCTATTTGGTTAAATTTATTCCTAGTAGTTTATTTACTTTTTGATGCAGTTATAAATGGAGTTGATTTTTTAGTTTCCCATTCTGATAGTTCATTATTGGTGTATAGAAATGCAACTAATTTCTGAATATTTATTTTTTGTCTCTCTACTTTACCAACTTCATTTATCAGTTCTAATAATTTTGTGGTGGAATATATGGTGTTTTATGTATACAGTATTATGTCAATTACAAATAATGACAGTTTTACTTCTTCCTTTCCAATTTGTATGCCTTTTATTGCTTCTTGTCTGATAGCTGCGGCTAAGACTTCCAGTACTATGTTGAATAAGAGTGGTAGAAATGGGCATCCTTGTCTTGTTCTAATCTTAAGGAAAACATTTGTAGTTTTTGTCTGGAGAGGATGATGTTGGTTGCGGGTTTATTATATGTGGCCTTTATTACATTGAGGTATGTTCTTTCTATTCCCACTTTACCGAAGGTTTTTTTAATCATAAATTGATGCTGGATTTTCACAAATTTTTTTGTGCATCTATTGATATGATTTTGTGATTTTTATCCTTCATTTGGTTTATGTGATATATCACATTTACCGATTTGCAGATATTGTACCAACACTGAATCCTTGGAATACATCCCTCTTTATCATGGAGTATGATCTTTTCAATGCATTGATAGATGTGGTTTGCTAATATTTTGTTGAAGATTTTATAATCCGTGTTTATCACAGATGATAGTCTACAATTTTCTTTCTTTGTAGTGTATTCATGTGAATTTGGAGTTAGGATAATGCTGGCCTTGTAAAATGACCTTAGGAATCTTCCCTTCTCTTGAGTTTTTTTTTTTTAATAGATTGAAAAGCATAGGTGTTAGTTGTTCTTTGAATGTTTAGTAAAATTGATCTGTAAAGCTATCTGGTCCAGGACTGTAGTTTCTTGGGAATTTTTTGATTATGGCTTCAATTTCCTTAGTTGTAATCTGTACAGATTCTCTGATTTTTCCTGATTTAGTTTTAGAAGACTGTGTGTTTCTAGGAATTTACTCATTTCTTCCAGATTGTCCAATTTGTTGGCATGTAGCTGCTCATAACATTTTCTTACAATCTTGTGTACTATTTTGGTGTCAGTTGTTACTTATCCTATTTCATCCTTGATTTTATTTATTTGGGTCATCTCTTTTTTTCTCTTGATGAGTCTATTAAATGTTTGCCAGTCTGGTATATCTTTTCAAAGAACAAACTCTTGATTTTATTGATCTTATGTATTGTTTTTATAGACTCTATTTTGTTTATTTCTACTTTTATCTGTATTTATTCCTTTATTCTATTCTCTTTTTGTTTTTACTTTTTTAGTTCCTTTATGAATAAAGTTAGATTGTTTATTCTAGATTTTTAAAAAGATTTTATTTATTTATTTTTAGAGAGGGAAGGGAAGGAGAAAAAGAGAGAGAGAAACATCAATGTGTGGTTGCTGGGGGCTATGGCCTGCAACCCAGGCATGTGCCCTGACTGGGAATCAAACCTGTGATGCTTTGGTTTGCAGCCCAAGCTCAATCCACTGAGCTATGCCAACCAGGGCTATTCTAGATTTTTGAGATAAACCTGTAATGCTGTGAATTTTCTTCCTATGAATCCTTTCACTGCATCTCATACATTTTGGTTTTTGTGTGTGTGTGTTCTCATATTCATTTGTTTCAAGGTATCCTTTAATTTTCCTCTTGATCTCATTTTAACCCATTCATTGCTTAGTAACATGTTATTTAGCCTCTATTTCTTTGTGTGCTTTCAGTTTTGTTCTTGCTGATTACTGCTTCATTTTTTTTCAGCTGTTATTGTTCTGTTCAGACTTTCTGCTTCTTCTTCATTCGGTTTTGGAAGATTATATGTTCCTAGAAATTTGCTAATTTCTCCCAGGTTTTCAAATTTCTTGGCATGTAATTGTTCATAGTAATTTCTTACAGTCCTTTGTTTCTCTGTGGTATCAGTTGTAACCTCTTCTCTTTCATTTCTGATTGTGTTTATTTGGGCCCTCTCTCTGTTTTTCTTGACGAGACTTCTTAAAGGCTTGTCGATTTTGTTTATCTTTTCAAAGAACCAGCTCCTGGATTTATTAATCCTTAGAATTGTGCTTTTAATCTCTATGTCGTTCAATTCTGTTCTGATATTGGTTATTTCCTTCCTTCTACTTGCTTTGGGCTGTCTTTGTTGTTTTTTCCTTGAGTTCTTGTAGGTGTAGGGTTAGGTTGTTTGTTTGAAATGTTTCTATCTTTTTTAGGTAGTCCTGTATCACTATGAACTTCCCTCTCAGGACTGCCTTTGCTGTGTCCCATAAGTTTTGGGCTGTTGTGAGTTTGTTTTCATTTGTTTCCAGAAACTTTTTGATTTCTTCCTTGATCTGTTTCTGGAGTCATTCATTATTTAATAGTATGCTATTCAATCTCCATGAGTTTGAATGTTTTTGCATTTTTTCTCTTAGGGATGGTTTCTGTTTTCATTCCCTTGTGGTCAGAGAAAATGCTTGATTTGATTTTGATTTTCCTAAATTTGTTGAGGCTTGTTTTGTGTCCTATCATGTGGTCTATCTTTGAAAATGTTCCATGTGCATTTGAAAAGAATGTGTATTTTGCCTTTTTGGATGAGAGGCTTTATATCAATTAAGTCCATTTCATCTAGGGCATTGTTCAATGCCACAATATCTTTGTTGTTGTTTTGTTTGGAAGATTTGTCTGTTTTTTGACAGTTTGGTGTTGAAATCCTCTACTATAATTGCATTGCTGTCAATATCTTTCTTGAATTCCTCCAAGATTTTCTTTATGTATTCGGGTGCTCCTATGTTGGGTACATATGCATTTACAATGTTCATGTCTTCTTGATGGATTCTTCCTTTGAATATTATGAAGTAACCTTCAGTGACTCTTTTTATGGCCTTTTGTTTTGAAGTCTATTTTGTCTGATATGAGTATTGGTACCTCAGCTTTTTTTTTTTTCCTGTCCATTTGCTTGGAAAATTTGTTTCCAGCCCTTTACTTTCAGTCTGTGTAGGTCTTTTGTTCTGAGGTGAGTCTCTTGTAGGCAGTGTATGTGTGTGTCATGATTTCTTATTCATTCAGCTATTCTATGTCTTTTGATTAGAGCATTTATTCTGTTTACATTTAAGGTCACTATTGATAGGTGCTTATTCATTTCCATTTCTTCATACCCGTGTTCTTCTCTCTCTCACTGTTTTCTTCCTGTTCTTAAAGCAGATCCTTTAAAATCTCTTGCAGAGTTGGTTCGGAGGAGGTGTATTTTTTGAGGCTTCTTTTGTCTGTGAAGCTCCTTATTTGGCCTTCCATTTTAATTGAGAGCCTTGCTGGATAGAATAGTCTTGGTTGCAGGCCCTTGGTTTTCATCACTTGGAATATTTCTTGCCAATGTCTTTGGGCTTGGAGCGTTTTCATTGAGAAGTCAGCTGCTCGTCTTATCTGAGCTCCCTTGTATGTTACTTCCTGTTTCTCTCTTGCTGCCTTCAAGATTCTCTCTTTGTCTTGGAATTTTGCCATTTTAATTATGATGCGTCTTGAAGTCAGCCTCTTTTGATTCCTCTTGATTGGGATTCTCTGTGTTTCCTGAATTTGTGTGACTTTTTCTCTCATCAAATTGGGGAAGTTTTCCATCTTTACTTTTTCAAACAGATTTTGTATCCCTTGCTCTTCTCCTTCTCCTTCTGGTATCCCTATTATATGGATATTAATATGTTTCATGTTGTCTTGCAGTTCCCATACCACCTCTTTGTTCTTTTTGAGTCTCTTTTCCTTTTCTTGCTCTTTCTGGATGTTTTTTTCTACCTTGTCTTCCAGCTCACTGATTCAATCCTCTTCTTCATCCAGCCTGCTTGTAACTCCTTCTAGTGTGTTTTTTATTTCCAGGATTTTATTGTTCATTTCTTCTCAGGTTTTGTTTACAGTTTCTGTTTCCTTTTTCATGCAGAGGTAGTTCTTACTCAGTTCCTTGTCATTGTCTGTGAGTTCCTTGAGCATCTTTATAACCATTATTTTGAATTCTATATCTGATAGTTTGCTTTCCTTCATTTCATTTAGCACTTTTAGTGGGGAGTCTTCCATTCCTTTTGTTTGCATGTTCTTATTTTGTTTCCCAATTTTAGGTGACATTTTTTGTTTGTTTGCTTCTGTGCTTCCTGATGTTTTGCTCTGCTAGCTGTCTTTGTAGGGTGAACTTCTGTGGTAGGAATTCTATGGGTTTCAGGAGCATGGTCTCATTGATCTCCTTGTCTGGACACTCTAGGTTTGCCCTTTCTTCTGTTTGTGTGGGTTCTTTCATTGTACTTGGGTTTTTACCTTTTGGTTTTTCTTTTGTTGGTAGTTTCTCTCTTCCAGGAAGTATACTGATATTCACAGCTCCCACCTATTCTTGTATGTGATCAGTGGCTGGTGATAGACAAAATGGATTAAGATAGTGGAAGAGTATTTTATGGGTTTTAAAATACCAGCAAGTAGAGAAGAGATAGAGGATTCTTTGGATAAATATAGTGCTAACTGTGATATTTCATGCACCTAGCCACTTTTTATAAAAGGTGAAAGAGAGATAAGACTCTTGTTATAGGGGAGGAAGATTGTGAGCTGAATCCAGAAAACAGAGCATTTGTGCAAGGTTAGATGATGAGGTATAGTGAGAGTAAAGGATAGAAAGTAAGCACAGTTGGAGAGAGAATAGAGTTAACCACAGCAATAATAATGCTCAGGAATCAAGTGAATGGTCTAACATTAGGGAGGGTTTCTGTATAGTATGTACAATTGTATGGATCAACAATTATTTATAGTGGTACTGGAACAACAATAATATGACAAGAAATACATGATTTGGATAACCAGAATAGAAAGTACCCAATTAAGAGTAGTGTGTTATTGGAACACAAGTGTAATGAAAAAAGGAAAATTAAAATACAATAAAAAGATAAGAAGGAAAACCAGTCAAACAATGGAATTAAACAGAGAAATAAAATGAGGAAAACTAAACATAAGGAAAAGAAATAAAAGCAACACTAATAAAATAAAAGTGGTAAAAATAATGAAAAAATAATAATGATACACATAAACAATGAAATGCCAGCTCTATAGGATAGCAAAATGACATTTGTCTCAGTTTCTCAATTTTTGGGGTTAGCCTTGTGTTCCCCATTTGGATCTGTCTGTGGACCCTTAATAACTCCATGTCTTATTGTCTCACTTGGGGGAAGGGAAGAAAAAAAGAAAAAAAATAGGAAAAAAAAATAAGGCTCCTGCTGACTTTAAACCCTTCAGCAAGTTCTGCTGGTCTTCCTGGATGCCACAGGAAAAGGGGTGTGGTCTTCTCTTTCTCCCTTCCTATGGTTTTGTAAGGATGGGGAACAGATCTGGCACAATATTCACAGTTGCCCAGCCTTCTGCCTAGGTTCTCTGTGAGCTACCAGGCTCAAATCAGCCACTCAGTCTCTGGGTGCACAGTGCAAGTCACACTCAGGTGCATGGTTCCTCTCAGCCACTCAGTCTCCCTGAGCAAGTAGCTCAAATCTCCCTTGGGCCCAGCTGCTGTATGAGAGTTCTTTACAAAGCAGCTCCCTGCTGTTTTTAACAAGCTCACAGCTTCTCACACAGCCCAACTTTCTAACCAGTCTGGAGACTATCTAAGTCAGGGTTCCTTATGGCCCAACTCCTCCCTTCTCCAGTGTTTCCCAGCACCCCAATTTCACTGTTGTTGGCATCCATGGTCCCAGCAGATGTATACTGCCTCAGTGTGTCTCCCACTTTATCTCTATTTCCTCTAGCAACTACCAGCATCCAGGTCCTTCCTGACACTTGGCTGCCTTCCTTGCTCTGGTAGGGGAGGGAGCTAGTCATCTAATACTCCTCTCCATATCCTGCAATAGGTGCCAGGCTGGGAGCCACAGAGGCCTAGGTCCCTGAACAGATCCAAGGGACCCTACTGTTCTAGCAGAATCTCCTCACTGTCTGTTTTTCAATGTCCTCTACAATTTTTGGCTTCCAAGCCAAAAATTAACCAGTCTGGAGACTATCTAAGTCTGGAATCCCAGACTATAAGCTGGGATTCCATTGGCTGTTCACTTTGTTCCTCAGAAGGTAGATTAAGTGCTCCAGCTGTGCACAGGGAAAACTGGGCTCCACTCCCACCTACCTCACCACCATCTTGCTCAACCCCCCACCCCCAGCTGTCAGTCTTATTGGAGTTCCCCATAGGTAACTATTTTTCTACTTTAGCTTTTATGATCATTTATTGTCTTTAATCTTTGCTATTTTAATTATGATGTGCCTTAGTGTGGCCTCTTTGGGACTTTCTTTGCTTCCGGGACTTGTGTGTGGTTTTCCTTCATGAGGTTAGTGAAGATTTTAGACATTATGTCTTCAAATATGTTCTTGATCTTTACTCTCTCTTCTTCTTTTGGTACCCCTATGCTATGGATATTGTTACACTTCATGTTGTTCCTAAGTTTCCTTAAACCATCCTAATTCTTTAAAATTCTTTTTTCTTTTGCTGTCCTGATTGGGTGTTGTTGTTGTTGTTTTTACTATGTTTTTTAGGTCACTCATATGCTTTATCCAACCTACTGTTTATCCCTTCCACTGTACTATTTTTTCCCATTTACTGCCCCCATACCTGCCTCTGCCTCCCACTTCCCTCTTCCCTCAATGCATTCATTTTAGATATTGTGTTCTTCATTTATGATTGGTCCTTCTTTATGGTTTCTATGTCTTTTTCATGCTGTCGAGCATCATTATAACCATTGCTTTGAACTCTGTATCTGATAAGTTGCTTGCCTCCATTTTATTTAGCTCTTTTTCTGTAGATTTCTTTTTTTCTTCATTTGGGGCATATTTCTTTGTCCATCATTTTTGGTGCTTCTTTGTGTTTGTTTCTGTGTATGAGACATATCTGCTATAGCTCTCAGTCTTTGTGGGGTGGTGTTTTGTAGCCATGTCCTGTGAAGTTCAGTGGTGCAGTCTACTTGATTAAGTGAGCTGGCTGTTGCGGGAATGTCCCTTGTGTGGGTTTTATGGATTCTCCTGTTGCAACTGAGTCTTGATTTTTGCTGGCTCATTTATTTGTGATCTTAGCCCTAAGGCTGGCTAAATGTAAGGCTAAAATCTGGCCACAGCATGTGATCTGCTGTGTAGATATTGACCACACATAGCATAATTTGCCTTAGCAGAGTCTGATGTCATCTGAGATCTTCCTTTGGATATGACACTTGTGAAGCTTATTGGATTCTGCTCTGATATTGTCTGACTGGTCACTGGTGTGTTAGGTCTTGGCCTCTTGGGAGGGACTCTGGTACATTCCAATATCAGATGATGCCTTTGACTGACCCTGGGCAACCTCTTTGTAGCTACAAACAATCCATAGCTTGTTGCTGCCTCTATTGTTTGGGATGTGCCTGGGAAGAACCAAACTGTGCACTAAGGCCAGTTTCTATCAACAGCAAGACCTGGGTAGGTCATCAAAAGTCCCAAGGCACTCCAAGATCCACTTCTGCCTGCCTATGACTGCTTCTGCCTGCTGGCTTCCCATTAGGTTCTGTCTCTAAAAGATCCTCTGGTGGTACTCTAGTTGCATGAGGTAGGTTCTCAGTGAATTACCAGGTAGAGGTAAATGGTGTTCTCCAGATTGATACAGGTTCAAACTTGCCAGTGCTGGGTCTGAGGCCACTCAGCAAATGTGTCCAGGCATACTAAGTCTAACTGCTACTTTCTGGGTGCTTGCAAACTTTTATGTTGAGGTAGGGTCTCATGGAGTCATCTGGGTGAGGCCAGCAGAGTTTATCAGGTCCAAACACACCAAAATTTGGCCTGTGAAGGGAGGGCTGTGCTCTGGTCAGGCATACAGGGAAAATGGTTCTTTTCCTAGAGCCATACAACCCAGCCTGTTTCAGATTCTGCTGGGAGAAGACAGAGCTCAACAGGGTGGGGCCACTGGGAGTTAAGAGGATGGGTCTAGTGGATCTCCTGTGAAGGGAAGGTGCTGGCCAGGCTTTGGGGAAGATGGAACATGTGGCTCTGTCTCATATCCACACAACTTTGGGACTTTGCTCCAACTTCAGCAGGGCAGAGGTACTAGGAGTTTAGTGGGTGGGGCTGCCTGGTTTTGGAGGGTGGGTCCACTGGAAGCCTGGAGGGTGATTCTAGATGATCTCCTGTGAGGTGGAAACACCAGTCAGGTTCACAGGAAAGCTGGGGGATTGGCCCCCACTCCAAAGCAACAAAATTTAGTCACCCCTTGAATCTGTCCAGACCTCCATACCCTGACCAAGGCGGCTGACTCCCAGCAGGGCATAAGCTCTACAAGGTAGGGCTATTGCTTTCCCCCCAGCTGATGCTGCATGGAGGGAAGTGATCTTCCCAAGAAAGATGGCATTTGCTATGCAATAGAGTGACTCAGAAGAGGGATTCTGGTGGCTGTTCTTTCAGCTCTCTCCCCAGAACCACGAACCCTAGGGTATCCCTACATGTCTCTAGTCTGTTTCACCCTCTCTGTATCAGAACCCAGTATGAGTGGCTGCAAATGAAGTTTTGTACTTTGGCTCTTTAAGAAGATGCCTGTTCTTCTAGCAAATTCATACCTCTCTCTAAAGGACATAAACCCTGCCGCCTTTCACAGCCAGATGTTATGTGGGCATCTTTTCCTGTCTCAGGTGTTCTTGGCTGGGGAGTCCAACTTGGGGTTGAGACCCCATGCTTCTTAAGTAGAAGCCTTGGCAGTTGAGATATCCCTCTGGAACTTCAGCCACCACCCATGGTAGCAGGGCCAGCCCATTTCTCATCTTCACCCTTCCTACCAGTCTCAATGTGACTAGTATTTCTGTAAATACTTGGTTATAAGACTGCTTTTCACTTAGCATAATACTCTTAAGAGTGTTGCATCCAGATACTCTACCTCTATCTTGGATTCTCAGGAGTAAATTCTTCATGACTTTAGGGTGTGGTAAGAGATTGCCTATCTCAGGAAACTAGGGAATGTGCTTTAACACCTAGATGTAGAAATGAAAGTGAGCCATGTCATTTACAAGGCAATATTTTGGAACAGAGATCACTGCCAAAAATAGCGCAGGTAGAAGGGCTGGGTGGATGGTAGGTAGAACACGGAAGAGTGCCCCAGACTAAAATATGCCCTCCAAGACAGACACAGGGAGACAGCACACTAAAAAGTCTGTCTCTGCCTAAGCCATGGGCGGGAAAATGTTCCCTATGATAATTTGTGACCATGGGTCTGTGCCCATTAGAATTGAGGCTCAAATTTTCACTGTTGGTTTATTCAGGGACACTCAGGATGAAGGGACTAGGGATTTTCAATATTTCTAGAGAGACATCATGAATGACTAAATGCTGAACAATGTGAAAGTTTTCATAAAAGAAAATATAATTAGGGAAAATATAATTTAACATAATTATTTATAAATTAACAGAAAATTCCCCCCAAAGTAGGAGAAATCAGATATGAGAAATATACCCAGTTGTTGTAAATGCTAACAAAAGATAGATCCAGACTATAGACATCTTCCAAACCCTCGATGAATAGATGGATCCTTATACTACAAAAATATTTTCAAATAATAGAAAAGAAGGAAAATATGCCAATTAATTTTATGAAGTTATTATAACCTTGATTCTAAAATCAAGCAACCTGCACTATACAAAGTAGAAATTGCAGTTTAATTAGGGTCTGAGAGCCAAAAATCAATAAATCATTAACAAACTGAATCTAAAGATGTGTGTGTGTGTGTGTTTGTGTGTGTGTGTGTGTGTGTGTATGAGAGAGAGAGAATAACAAATCACATTCATACCAAAAACATAGTCATTGTATGTAGGTTTTCCCAGGAATTTAGAGGTGGCTTTAATTGAAAAACTATAACCAAAAGTCTTTTAAAACAGAACTTTTAAAAGAGGGACTATCTCCCCTCTAAAAATGTGTCTACTAAATGCCTGCAGCATTTATCATATTTGGTGGTGAAATACTAGAAGCATTGCTTTGAAAGTCAGCAATAAATCAAGATACTCTATACTACTATTTTTATTCAATGTTACACTGGAAGTTTGAGGCAGTATACTAATATTAAGTTGAACCACATAAAATTGATAATATTCAAGTATTTCTGATCCAAAGCTAACATAAAAGAATATATACAATTTAAAAATATATTTATATGTGATAGATTAAGAAAAAATCCAACAGAAGAATAAAAATGGACAAAAATATATAAATGGACAACTCACAGAGGATGAAATCTAAATACTTCCTTCCAAAAAAATCCAACACAAAAGGATAAGAAAAAAAATAAAATTATTCTCAGTCTATTTAGTAATCAAGGAAATGTATATTAAAATAAAAACAGATTTTTTTACTTATAGAATGGTTATAGACTGGTTACAAGTGTGGTGAAAATATACACAAAATAAACTCATACGTTGCTGGTGGCAGTGCAAATTGACACAAATGATTTCAGTTTGTCAGTTCCCTAAAAAAGATGAAAATAAGCATATTCTATGAGCCAGCAACTTCACTTCTAGCCTGGAGAATCTTTGGTGTGAATACAGAAGCACCTTCATTAAACAACTTGTGGCAGCCTAAAAAGTGAAAAAAATGGACCAATCTTCAGGAAGTGAATGGGTGAATATATTGTGATGTATACAACACATGGAATACTAACACATAGTGGTTTAATGAATCATTTAGACTTACATGCATCAATTAGAGGATCTGGCTAAAGATTGTAAACTCTATCCTTTGAACAACAGAGTTTAGAGAACTTTAAGTTTCTATCATAATATGCCAAAAGCTTGTTTTGAAGATGAATCATTTTGGTGTGTCTTGTGGAAAGAAATATCACTAATTCTGGGACAATTAGATGATAGATAAACCCAGACAAACCCTAACTTTACCTAAGGGAGGGTTGGAATTTATAAATTGGGTTGACCAATCCTACTTGAAATCAGATCCCACCTGAGAACCAGGTGTGGCTGACCATATCAGACTGTCCATTTAGGGGGAAATGCAAATTGGAGATGTTGACCAGTAATTGTTAACTGTGATAACAGCTGAGAAACATTTTATGAACTGCAAGGTGCTGTGCACATGCCAGAGGATTAGGTCTGATTACACAAACTATCAGCCAGAATTTCCTTCTTAGAGAGAGCAGATCTTTGGCAATGCCCCCTCAGCTCCCACCTGGTAGAGTCCTATGGAAAAGCACCTTAGCCCAGCAGGTTGAACTCAATTAAGAAATGTTGGCAGCTGTCTCTGGAGCCTAGCAAACAATCTGTGTTTTTGCCAAATGCATTATTAATTGCCTGCACAAAAGAACAAGGCCAATTTTAGTCTCCAATTCCATCAGGGAGCCTTGGGAATTTGCATGAGAAGTGAATGACATGGGCTTCATTTTCAGGAGCTTGGAGTTGGCTCACAGCTCACCATTTCTAACTGTAGGGAAATATCCCAAATCAGATTAATTAACATGCTTCTGGGAGAGCCTGAAGGTTGTTAATAATTCTGTCCCTTGCATGAAGAAGGAAAGAAAAATCTAAAGAAACAAAGTAGTTTCTAAAGCTAAAGGACAGGAGAAAAAAAGTCAGGCTTTTTTTTTTTTTTTTCTGAGCTTCTGAAACAAGTGAATTCTGCAAGATATTTAAAAGGCCAGTTGCCAATTTAGCTGCACTTTCTCAGCCTGTTGGGGAATTGGGGAGTTTCCTTTTTGATTCACTGCCTTTTGCAGAAGCAGCCTATAAACTTCTCAATCCTAGTTACTTTGGGAATAATGGGGATTATGTGACTGAAAAGGGTATGGTGCTCTGACAAGTGACTGTCAAGATTAGAGGGTCCCTGAGTGTATGTATCTTGGTGGAGCAACGGGAGGATACTTGTTAGGAGGAGAAGGGGCTAAAGGGAGAAAGGGTCTTGTGGCTTCACTGCTGGGTAATCTAGCCAGATTTGCTCAGGTGCCTCTGGTCAGAAAATAAATGCTCCAAACCAGAATCCTGTGCTTTAGGGCCTGACTCCTCCTATAGGAAAACTAACCTAGTTTCTCTCTTGTGGGATTAATACTGTACATGGCTCTCCCATCACCTGTAATGAGGACTGGCCAGAGGGCCCCTGGCCAGAAGGAGTGTATATTGTTTTGGGAATGGATTGTAATTCCCTCCTTATCTCTTGTTGGGAGTGGCTTCTTATCTTTTGACTTTTACTTGACCTTTTCTTTCTGCACAGGCACAATGTACACACTGAGGAAATGTAGTTTAAAGTTGCACATAGGACATGTGTCTCCTTTGTCTGGGACTACTAAGATTAGTCTCAGACTACAGGAGGTGCAGTCTCCCTCACATCAATGTGACACCATGGGTGTACTCCGCTGTAATGTGAGTAATAAACAGCATGCCCACATCTGCTAATCCTCTAGGTGTTTTTTCTTGAATAACATGAACACTTAAGCAGTTTCCTGTTTTGGAGCTCCTGCATTACGTCTCTCCAGTTCTTTATTCCACCCTCCTCCTAATAATCTAGACCTCTGTATGCTCTTTACTCCTACAGAAAACTAAGACAGAGACAAGTAAATTGGGGCTCTTGATATAATGGTGAATTTTCTAATCTCTTCTTTCCCAGAAAAGGTAACAGGTATCAAATTTGGGACCCAAACAAAGGCATCTTTATTCTACTGAGATGAGTGGAATTGTAAGCAACATTTGGACCCTTTAGTCACTAGGTCTTGTGTTACCCAAGTAGACTCTTTTGGTCATAAATGACATTTACTGAATGACATTTACCTGAAGGTTTCCTAATTTAAGAGTAAGTGGTGTAGCTAAGCTTCCTTTGGGCATTTATCAACTGCTAGGAAGTAAATCAGAAGTAAACAATGATTCTGATCCATTTAATGTTATATTTTGCAGTGCCAGTCAGAGTTTCAGTGGAAGGTACTTGTGAGTTGGTGACTAAATAGGCACATAGACCACCCAGATATGCATCCCTCCAGGGGGACCTTTGAGTGTTGAGGCCCTAGCTAACAGCATAAGTTTTCTGAAAAACCTGTGGAGCTCCTAACATAATATGAAAGATGAGCTCCAAGATAAGTAAGTCTGGTCGGGTTTGACTTGCCATGTAGGAAGACATTTGCCAAAGATAAATTTGGAGTTGTTTCCCAATAGTGAGTCTGTGACACCCCCAGTCCCCCAGCCCCTTCTTGCAGTGAATGCCCTGTCCCACTGCTCTAATTCTCACCAATCTCAACCTTTCTGGACGCTTGTAAATATGGGGCATTATAATAGGGCGGAGCTGTACAGATCTTAGAATTCAAGGTACCTGACCTCATGGGGTTTTTAGTTTGTTTAGAGAGAGGGGGTGTGAAGGAAGGGATGTGGTGAAGATTAAAGAGGCTGGTCATTTTGGAATATTTACAATGTTTCAAATCCTAGGGTAGGTATACTACTACTACACTGGGCCCACCAGGAAACCTGATTCTTTTAAAATATCCATTCTACAAATTAGGAAACCAAGGGCAAGAAAGGGTGAGTAATGTGCTCCAAATTACCCAGATATGAGATATGGCACAGCCGGCATTTCAAACCAGGACTTCCTGTGTCACACTAATTTTTGCATAACTTGACTAATGATAGATCACCTATGTATTTTTGAAAATGTGTCATGAGACAATATCCTGCTTGGGTTCCAAGGAGGGTACAGGAAGACCTGGATTGGAGGTTGGCCTCATCAGGAGAAACCGCCTGGGAGAAGGGAAGGGGGGTATTGACAGATGGATTTGGGGAGGCTGACAAGAATGTGGAGGGACATCTATGCCTGTGAGCAGCAGTTAGCCCTTCCCTCCAATAGTTCATTAGCTTAGAAAACTGCAGGGCACAGCCCTGTGACATATGGTGGCAGAAGAAGCAGAAAGATTACTGGGGTGGGAGGGAATAGAAGGAGAAGAAGTGAAAGAGTATTGGGGAGCCACCATGGGGGTGTGTAGAGGATGAGAAGCAGGAAGTTTGGGGTGAAAAGAAAGGAAGGAAGAGAGCAGGGTAGAAATGAAAGAACCAGAGGAGGAGGGAAGAGTGAAAGAGAAAGGAAACAATAATAACAACCACAACAGACAGGGCAAGAGAAAACACGGAAAGAAAGAGAGGAGAAAACAGCATACAATCCTTGCTGCTTTAGGTTTCAGTGGTGACCAAGTCCAATCCCACCTGCTGTTGAGAACGCCCTCCTCTGCCAGTGAACTAGAAGGCATCACTTCTGTAACTGTGCTTAAAACCCTTTGATAGTAAAAAACATGGCCAAAGGGATAAATGCTATTTAATATTTAAAAAGATTTTATTCATTTATTTATTTTTTTAGTGAGATGGGAAGAGAGGGAGAAAAAGAGGTGGAGAAACATTGATCAGTTGTGACTAGGAATCTATCCAGTGACCCTTTGCTTTGGGGTGCAGTGCCCTACCAACTGAACCTCACCAGTCAAGGCAATGAATTTTATTTTCAACAGCAGCTAACCTCCTTCCAAGAAAAGGCTAAGTGAGGTCCAGCTTTTGTTCCAGAAACACAATGCCCAAAGACCTTCTCCTTGCAGGCTCAGTCCAGCCCAACTGAGTGCCCAGGCCAGTGGTCACCCAGCCAGGTGCATAGCAGGTGGACTCAACATTTAGTTTGGTTGCCCAGGACATGATGGTGCTTGTGTTTGTCTAAATCCCCAGCACCTGTAAGCTGCTACACTTGGACTTTGTTGAGCTTGCTAGATGTCTGAACTGCATGCCAGGATGATCCAGCCCAGTTGATTTGCACACGGCATGCCAGTTGCCAGCCTGGGTTCCTGGCAGGGGTCCTGACAGAATTTTTTATGTTCCCAGGTGCCAGGATTCTACTGCTGGGAGACACCTGTGGTTGTCCACCCCCTTCTCTCTTAATACTTGGCTTTAATGCCAGATCTTATGCCCAGGGACACAGACACCTGCAGAAATCAAGAGCTAAGCCAACTCTTTCCCTCTGGGCTGACACTGGACTGGGGAAGCTACCTATCTCCTTAGGCAGCCTTACAGCTAAAGAGGAAAGTACAGTGTTAGGTCTGGTTCACAGCTCTGACAGGAAGTGTTGTGGACATATGGGAGGAAAGAAATGACAGGAGGTCAGGGGCCAGAGAAGAGGCTGTAGCTAAGTCTGTGTGGCAGTGGCAAGTGAGTCAGTGGGTGTGCCTTCAGATAAATTATGGAAGAGAGAGACTCTATGAGGCAGGTATAACCTTTGAACTTTGTTCTGCTCTCTCAGCCCTGTGTCCTGGAGTGAATTTCCAGCAATCTACTGTATTTTTGGACTATAAGACACACCTTTTTAACCCCATTTTTGGCTTCAAAATTTTTTTCCTATTTTTCTCCTCTAAAACCTAGGTGTGTCTTATGGTGCAGACCCCAGACACACTTAGGTTTTAGAGGAGGAAAATAAGGGAAACAATTTTGAAGCAAAAAATGTGGTTAAAAGGGTGCATCTTATAGTCCAAAAAATATGGTATTTCCTGCTTCTTGGCTGTTTGAATATTCTAGAAGTAAAAACTGGAGTTGTCCACAAAGAATAAAGTACATGGTATATTAGTTATCTTGTTGCATAGAGGATTATTCCAAACATCTTTAACAAAAAATATTTATTATTGAATAGTTTCTGGGAGTCAAGGACCTTGGAATAGATTAGCAGAGAGGTCTTGGCTCAGAGTCTCTCTTGAGGTTAAAGTCAAACTCCAGGCCCAGACTATAGTCATCTCAAGGTTGGCAGGGGGTGATCTATTTCCAAGCTTGTTTGGGGAGGTCTTGTCAGGAGGTCTCAATGCGTCACTGGATGTTGGCTTGAGATCCCAATTCCTTGCCCCATAGGCCTCTTTACTAACTACCCTAGGTTCCTCATGGTGTGACAAAGACAGAAAAAACACAGCAGAAACTTCAGTGTTTTACAACATGACCTAATTTAAGTGACACGCCACATGTCTGGTATATTCCATGAGCCAACCATGGTTCACTGTATGTATGTGTAAAACTACACACAGGTGCAAATGACAGGGGGTAGGCATAATTGGAGGGCATTTTGGAGACAAAGCCTCGTGACATAGGTGACTGTTTCTCCCTCCTGACAGGCAACAGGCAATGGACTATATACTGATGAGATGAGCTCTGCCAGAAGGAAAGTGGGTATAAGTGTTAGGGTCTTCTAGTTATGACTCAACCCCTACAGCTTTGGGGAACCTGCATAATGTCCCTCCCAGTGTCTCTTTGTTAGATCCCACATTTGATTTCCCTCTCCCTTTGTAGCCAACCAGCTCAGAAGAAACCCTCAGGATCCCAGCTCTGGCCCATCACCAATCCTACCTTTTCTCCCTGTTCTTATTATCTAACATTGTTTTAAGCTCAGGAAAATTCTTGTCAAGTTTTGCTTTCTTCAGAATTGCTCTATGTAGTTTATTCTTTCTCTTCTCTTCAACTCTATTGTCCTCCAGTTCTTTTGTAAGAGATCTTGGGTGCCTGTGAAACTCAGAACCCAATCATTAATAACCACGAATCTGGTTTCTCTTTTCTTAAGGGGGCAGGTGAGCTCAATATTAAAATCTCCCCAGGAGTAAGGGGTATATAAGTGCATCAGGAAAGGAAGTCAGATGAACCCCTTACATTCCCTGATTAAAATGTCTTACTGTCCTTCTTAAGGAGGGTTAGGGAGGTATAAGAAGTAAGGAGACAGCAAAGCATCCAAGGGGCTAAAATTGAGGGCATCAATGGTATGAGGAAAGCCAGAAGAAGCAGTTTGGGAAAAGAAGCCAATGAGTTCAACTGGCACATTCTGAACTGGAAGTGGGACAATTTAGCATGCATTTCGTGATGCTGAAGATTGTTGGAATAGTGGATGTATAGATGAGCTTAGTGGCACTAGTTGTATAATGAGCTTGGTTAACACTGCTCAGTGCTCCAAATGTACAACTCAGCATGAGCTTTTACTTTAGTCAATCATCATGAAATGAGCTACCATTATGTGCCAAGTCCTGTACCAAGTGCAGGGGATATGGAATAAAGTCAGCACTCCTGTGAGGAGCAGAAACTGACTTGTACATAAGCAGGGGACACTTCACTCTGGTGGGTGCTCTGATAGTAGGCTTGTAAATAACATCTTCTTGGAGCCTGGGGCAGGGAAGAAGTTTAAGAGTCCCTGCCATCTGAGACAATCTAGACAAGTATACAGTGGACAAGCTTAGTTTCCATGGCTGCCTTTAAACTAGACTTTTCTGGGACCCATCAGTGGCCAGTATAATGAAAGATAACTGCATTATTTCTCAAGCTTTTTCTTTTAAAGCAGAGAATAGAGGATGAAAACTACTGCCCAAATAGCTCTCTCTGATTCCCGCAGTAGAATGGAGTGACTCAGACTGGCAGCCTTCACCTTTCTTTGACTTTGGAGCAGTTGCTTCATTATTGCCTCAGAATCCCTGGGCCTTGTTGAATTATTAGATCTTTCTATTTTTCCCTGGATTCTTCTCTTCATGAATTGACTCCTGTAATTCTATCAAGAGGGTTTTTCTTTTCTTTTTTTCTTTTAAGGCATTTGTTTGTTAATGAAAAAAATCTGTAAATGAAGATAGATTTAAAAAATTTCTCTATTTTGTTGCCACAGATGATTATTTTTCTTGTCTGGAATTGAACATAGAAAAGTATAGCAAGGCTCTTGTTGAAAACTTATCTTTTTTGCTGGTGGCAAGAGCCACAGTGCAAGAAATAATAAGCACAGCTTCAGCGATATTCAGATCACAGTGGAAGCAACGACACTTCTTTTCCAACTCTTATTTTCTTCTCCTTTCTTTTGAGTAACCTCCATGAAGCTGCTATAATTTATACATGTGAAAATAGACTTTTAAAATGCTGTGAGAATATACTCCCCTCCGCTTTAGCCCCCAGGTCTTGTCAAAAGATGGTGTCCTGGATCCCAGTGTAGCCTCTGCCAGTCTTTGGGGATGTCCTTGCCCATTCATTTCCTAAAATACTCTTTTCTGTCTTGGATTCTTACTCCAAGGAAAATTTTTACCAAATTTTCCCTCTTCAACAGCTACATAGAGAAATATTAACTTGCTGTCCAGTTTCCCCTGACTATGATAAATCACTCTGGATAAGGGAAGGAGAGAGTGACAACTTCAAATCAAGACCTTCAGGCGATATCTAGTGGGAATTGTACTTCCTTTAATACCCAAATCATGTGACACCTCCTCTTTGAAGTCTACCTGGTCACTGGCAAATAGGTTAATATTGCCCTAAATGTGTCTGTACATCTCTTTATAAGCACCCCTATCACACTGTATGGTCATTCCCTTTTAATATATCTGCCTTTATTAAACAAGATCCACACACTTGTAATACATTTAGAATCAGGGCCAGTATCCCCTTTGTTTCACCCAGAGCCCTGGGCTCAGCACCTAGCAAAGAGTTAGTGCTCATTAAGTATTTTTGGATGAATCAATCAATGAGCTCTGAAAGACCCTGAACCTTTTCTACTTTCTTTTTTCTCCTGGCCTTGACTGGATGTCCCACATATATGGTACAATCTTATACCATTCACCTTCTCTCCTGTTAATAAGGATATCATTTGTGACATTCCCATGACTTCAATGTTAAGTCTCACCAGTAAAGGTGATTGGATATCTCAGAGTCTAGCTTTGGGGTGGGAGAACCAAGTTCCCACTGAGAAAAAAGATTTCAGCTGTTGTCATCGTTAGCTACAGGTTAGTGGCTATTTGATTTGATGACTCCTTTAATGATACCCGTGTTACTAGAGGGATCTCTTGCAAACCACAGAAGATCAATGAACAGAGAATCTGCTTAGCTGTAGACATCTTGGTTGATATCTCCCCACACAGAAGAGCTATGTGTGCTTGCTTTCAGGTTATGAGGCAAGAATCTAATCAGCTAATTCAATGTTGACATTCTCCCCTTGGGTGTCACCTGGGTTTAGAAACAACATCTTTCTCAGCAAGAATGGCACTGGGGACACCTGGAGTGCTAGCACTTGGAAGGGAATATGATTTGTTTTCTTCAGTTTAGTGACTTTGAGGTTTATAGTACTCATATGACTCATAAAACAATTCCCAGCTGTTGGAATCCAAATAGTGTAGCTGAGAAGGTAAGCTTTCCTGCATAGAATCAGCCAGAGTTCCCATTGAGAAGTCAATCCCATGAGCCTTTTACTAGAAGCCATACAGGTAGAAACATGTGCTTTCTCTCAGAGACTTGGATTCATATTCTGATTGGGTTGCATACTAGCTGTGAGATCTTTGGCAAGGAACTTTACTACTCTGAGTCTTGAGTTCATCATATGCCAAGAATGATAATATTAACATTTACCTCAGGATGGTTCTTAAAGATTCAACAAAATGCTTTATGAAACTTAGCCCTGGAACATAGTAGGTTCAAGATGATGGTGATGATGATGATGAATGCAATGGTGGTGATGATGATAATGGTGATGATGGTGATGGTTAGAGTGATGATGATGGTGACGGTGATGATGATGATAACCTCCCCTCAAGCTTGAAACCAGTGGTGGGCCTGGAATCAACTCCAGATGGTAGAAAAAAACACTACAAATTTGTAGTTGCCATTACAGTGCTTACAGTTGTGTACTCATTTTTCAAATTTCTGGAAACTTTCATAGAATGATTCCCAGTTGACATCAATGTGTTTGCTTCTATGATATCACTCCATCTTTTCCAACTTTGTGAAGGAAATTTTAAGGTTCATTTTACATGTGAAACAACTGATGCTCAGAGAGCTTAAGGTTGTATACAATGTGGCTGAGGCAGAGTCAGGAGTAAGTCTCAGATTTTTTTTAGCTCAGTTCTTGTACTTGTGCAGTTTACTACTTTTAGTTCATAATGTGAAGGAAATACCTGATAATAATTCACACTGTAATATAAATAACTCATATCTGCTAAAGGTGTTATCTTTCTTACTAAAGTGATAGGTTCCAGGGAGACACAATTAGGAACAAATGTTCCTGCCTTTGGAAAGCTCCTAAACACTTACCTAAGCTGTGACATTCTAAGAACAATTAACTTCTGGCCCACAGACAGGCGTGTGTGTGTGTGTGTGTGTGTGTGTGTGTGTGTGTAGGGGGAGACAACAATTTGGAGAGGGTAGTGGCCTGTGCAAGCCTTGAGTGCTCTGTGCGGGTCATTTTGCTGGAGCTAAATGTTGTGATTCTTAGTAGAGCTGAAGTGGAAAGGCATGAAGAAGGGTTGGCAGTGAGTAGCCTGACCATAGTACTAGGATGATTTCTGTCAGGGGTCTCTGTACTCAGTGTGTCCCAGTGTGTACAGGGGATTTGGCCAACCTGAATCAGAGGGGACAAAGTGAGGAATCTGCTGGGCAGACATAGGGCACTGTGGCCAACATAACTTTTCAGAGAGATTCCCTGCACACTTGTGGACTATGACTTTCACAATATGAATGAACACAAATATACACTCACATACACGTCTATGTATATCATAGTCTTGGCTTCCTTAGTCCTTTGTAAAGGGGCCTTTCACTGTTTTTGCCAACCTCCCTGGAATTCTTCATTACTTCTTTGAGTCTACTCTTTCTAGGTCTCCTTGGTATCTTTATTATGTAGCCCCCTTTGCGACCTTGAATTTCAAAGGTTTTCTCTGCTCTGGCCTTTGATTGCCCCTTCCACCCCATGTGGCTGTTCTTCCCCTTCATCATCAGAGATCCCTGTGGGGAATCCACCTATTTCAGGTGCCGAAGCCATTTAAGTCCTGACTTTGGAATCAGGGGTTGCTCTCCCTCAGCACCAATCCATCTCTCAGTGGTTTCAGCTCATTTGTTATTTCTCACAGACTAGATGGTCACATCATGGTCTCCACTATATTCTTCACCCTGTGCTCATTAGGATGTTTCACAAAGAAGTACAAAAAAAGGCATTGATGCATTTTAGTTATGAATAACACAGTCAGCTGATCTATCATTCTGCTCCAGATGAAATTTCAGCCTGCATTTTTCTTTTTGATTCTTGCTAATGTTGGGGCCCTGCTCTTCACAAGTAAATTGTCTTTGCCCATGAAAAATTGCTTTCCATACATACTAGGGGCCAACCTGATAAAATAATACATACATAATAATAACACATAAAAATAATTATACATACATTACAATGTGAGCACAGCTTTAGGTTACAGAAAGGACAGGCCCCAAATAGGCTGGGAAAAGAGAGCATACTGAATTTGAATTGCAGGGCAATTACTTATAAGCTCTGTGAACTTGGTTAAATCAAGTAGCTTCCTTGAATCTTCACCTATTAAATAGATATAACAACTTCTTGATTGCTTGAGGATTATATGTGATGGTGTAGAAATAGGCCTAGCTCTTAGTAAATGTTTGATAAAAAGCCTCAGCTCTTCTCTTCCTACCCTATATAATAATGTTTATGTGTGTTTAATGACATCGTGGATTAATGGATCATTTATAAAACCCAAGTAGGACAATAAACAAGGACTCTACCTAGATAGACCTTGAGCATTCACATCTGCTGACATAGAATCACATAACAGTATTGAATTATATGTGCCTATGTTCTGTTTGGACAAGAATCCTATCAACTTTTTCTAGGGTGGGGATGGGGTCTTACAATTATATATGGAAAGCACCTAGCATTGTATCTGCATACAAGGGATGCCTGATAAATATTAGTTCTTTTTCCTTTTCTCAGAGTTGACAGGAAATGGGACTAACTAGACTTTTAGGTATACACTAATCTCAAAGCCATAGGGCTGTGTTGTGCCTTGAGATTCCTGTAGTGTGGATCCCTGGGCTGAGGATGGCTGTGTCATATAGCTGTAGTGTGAGGCCAGCTCCAGCAGATGTCTCTGTGATACAGCCATCCTCAGTCCAATAAACAGGCCCTCAAGATTGCCTGTGGCTCCAGGGAGCAGAAATGTAGTCAGTGACATTTGGGCACATTGTCTAGCTAGTGGATATTTACAGAGTCTTATCTGGACACTGTCTTGAGTATGAAGTTGACAAGCACTGCTGGAGTCTGAGTTATATTACAGGACATTGAATAAAGAAAGAGAGGATATATTTTTTTCAGGATGAAGAGAAAATTCCTATCTCAAGAACAGAGTGAATGGATATAACAGAACACTTTTAGATAAGGGAAAAGACCATATTTAATCTGTGTTAGGGTCTGGGCCTTGGGGAAAGTCTAAATATTGAATTTAAATACTAACCCTCTTCTCTTCCTATTGTGACATACATTGTTAATAGTTTTTTAAATCTTTTTTATGTCCCTGGAAATTCAAGATGTGTTTCAGTGCTTTTTATTGGGTCCTTTAAAAAGAGATAAGTATAACCATGCTTGAATATTCTTAAAAGGAAAAGTCTCCTGTCTTTAGAATTTAAGAGACTTCAGGCAGTTGCAAGATCAACTTGAATCTTAAATAACTGTCTATGTAGAGCTTCTGATGATGGTACATATATATTGTGTCCCTTGGGGTTTCCTATGCCTATATATCCTAGGCTTTTTAGTTGAAGATACATGCAATGACTTCAAATTGTGGATGTTGCAATTAGGGGATTCACTGATCTAGACAACAGTGAGATATTACCAAGATAAGGAGACAGGACTGTAACCATGTAGATAAAAGTGGAGATCCTGGCTTCAGAGCCAAAGGCAAATCTGTTGCCATTTTCCCCTAGGACATCTTGATTGTGGGTTTGTTCACAAAGCTTCGATAGAGCAATGCCCTGACCAGTTATCATACCAACCAATCGATGTTTTGGTGAGCGTATGTCATAGACTTAGCTCTTTGGGGGCTGGGGAAGACAGAAGGGAAGATGAGGAAGGGTTATCAGGCTTAAGGAGCTTATCATAGCTTTAACCTCTTGGAGCAGCTAATAAATGGGTTAGCAGGTGGTTAACAACCCACTGAGGAGATCTAAGATCAGGCTAAATAACCTACAAGTATCATCCTGAGCTCGAGAGGCTTGAAATGACCTGGAAAATTTGTACAAGACTTAAAGCAAGATAGGGCAATTGTTGGGCTTTGAAGTATGTTTGGATTTGGATGAGTGGAAAAGGAGGGTGTAAGTCTTTACAGTGGAGGTGGATTGAATGAAAAAGATAGGAATAAGCTTTGTTTGCATGGGACAGTGTCCAGAGCATCCCAGCTGGAGCCACTGGGTATGAATTGCATAGGAGTGAAGTTAAGTTTACAATCAAACTTTTTTAAATGCCAGATTTAAAAAAGTAAAAAAAAAAAAAAAAAGAAAGAAAGAAAGAAAAAAAAAGAAAAGACCTGTAAGTTACATTTGTAGGTAGCGTGGTATTATAGTGGAAATCTGTTCTAGGAACTTTCTCTTGCTGTGTTTCAGTTATGTCCAAGAAAAGTACCATCACACTTGTAGCCCTAACCAAAACCTGAAGTTCCTGATTCATTACTCTCTCACTATCTTTAAGCCCTACAGTTGACTGACCTGGGACTTCAAATGACTAGCAAGAGTCTGATACAGGACAAAGGGTAGCAATGTGGGTTGAAGTGGGAGGGGACAAGGAAGGAAGACAGGCAGGAAGGCTCCCACAGCAAATCAGGTTTAATATGACTTGGATGTGCCCCAGGGGATGGGGAATGGCTATGGACAGGTGGAGATTGCTCTGAAAAGTACTAAAGACAAGCAACTCAAAAGCTTGGGACCAACTGAATACAGGGGATGAAGCAAAAAGAGGCATTAATAATACATTTCTCTGAAAAAAAGTTTTTAGCCTTGAGACCCAAGAACATTGGTAAGCCCCTGAAAGCTATGAGAACTTGAAGTACAGTCAATTAAGAAGAAAAAATGAAGAGTATAGTTTGACGCATGAAGAGGTTGAAATGAAGGTGTGACAAAAATATGCACATTTAACATGCATTTCAAAAGGTGACAGTGTGACTCTTGGGAATGCAGTCCTATGTTTGGACCACTAAGGTGTGTGCCACAAACCTGAGACATGGTGAAGGCAGAGAGTTAAGATAAAGCAGAGCACAGGCCAAGGGCTTGGTCCTGAGGGAACAGCTTGCCTGTGACCAGGATAACATGAACAGAGCTCCCTCTCATATCCTGTTATTCCTACAGTGGTGTCCTGAGCATTTTTCTTCAGGGACAAGGATACAAAGGCCATACGGCTCCCCTCTTGGTTTGGGATGCACTTTGCAATTATGCAAGAGCATCCTAGTAGGCTCTAAATGACTAAAGATCATCTAGTCCAGCCGCTTCCATATGACAATTGGGAAAACTGAGGCCCACAGACTTTGGGGAAGTGCTAAGCTAAAGCTTTGCAATTAGAAGGGCAGATAAGACTCTAGTCAGCCCAAAGGCTTCAGATAATGCCTCTGCTTGCCCCTTTACAAACACACTGTGAATCATTGTCTAAGAGCCCAAACTCTGATGTCAGGCAGACCTTGGTCAAATCATGATACCACCCTTCCTAGATCTGAGACCTGGGACAGGAAAGTTTACCTCTCTAAGCCTCAGTGCCCTCATCTGTAAAATGCAGACAATGAGATTATCAACCACACTAGGTCCTTGTATGGACCTGTATGACACAAGATGCTGAGCATGTTGGTACCATAAAAGTCTTCCACAAATTCATAATGCACTAACTAAAAACATGATTATGGTATACCCATTAGAAACTGGTATCAGGAATGAAATAGTAAAATTCATACTGTCTCTGCCTCATGATCCTTATAACTTAGAGGAAATAAGCTTTAACCAAGTGAGAAGAGAAATTGATAATTATCAACGCATGAGGACTATCAAGTAAAAGTGCAAGACAGTCTAAGAATAAATAATAGAGTGGCCTGATCTAGTGTAGAGCTCAGGAAAGAGCTGAGTAATCAAAGATTAGAAGGAACACCTAAATGGAGAGAAAGGCAGTAGAAGATCATTCTGGCCAGGGAAAGGAGTCTGTGTAAAGGCCAACAGGTGAGAGAGGGGGCCAGAATGGTTAGAACTAAGGGGCATGAAGTAACTCTGGGATGTGGCCACTAGTCATTAAGGTCTCCTCCTCCTACAGGATCTCCCTGGTCCAGATCAATCCTTGTGAGAACAAGGAGACACCCATTTTTACCAGTGGAAGGGAGATTTATTAAGTTACTATATATTGGATATTTTGAGTATATAGTAACTCTAATTACTATATATTTTAAGTAACCTTATTACTATATATTCTAATTACTGATATTCTAAGCCTGGGGTACCCTTAGAACCCAAACTGCCCTAATCTCCAATTTTGCCAATTTGGGGCTTTTATTTGGCCTCACCTTCTTTGCTAAGTTAGAGCCCTGACTATACCACTAGTCTCACCACCAGCATGGCTGAACCAATACACCTTCAGCTCCAGCTGGCATCCCATGCTGAGTGTAGTGATCATCCAGAACGTTGAGGCCATCTGGTAATGTCAGCTATGAGGAGGGCAGGAAGAGGGAGGATGGGAATGTCTTTGAAGTATAAATGTTCTTATCAGGCTAAACTGAGAGAGGTGTTCCTCCAAGACAGCTGAAGTCTTTTTCCCTGGAGAGAGGCAGCCTTGTGTTAAAAAAAAAAAAGAGCCACAATTATGCCTCCCCAGGCATTACTTACTGGTAGTAATTCTTGTCTGTGTTACTGATAGGAGCACTGAGTGAAAAGAAACAACAGAACAACCACAGGCTGTACAGCCAGGAGGAATGAAGAGGTCAGCTTGGGGTAAATGTTTCAGAATTAGGACTGCAAAGGCACATGGACGCTTGACCTCTCCTGGCCCTGAAGCTCCCTGTAGCACTGCTTCAGCCACCAGGCTGAACTCCGACAGCAAGATATGCTGGTAGTACAACCTGTTCCTTCCCACCCTTAAACATGGTGCAGAGTTGCTGGCCCTGGACAATCTACTTCATCTTTGATGCATTCATTCTCACAGCTTTCTTTTCTCCCACATTCTTAACCCTGTAGAGTCCCTACATGCCTTGCAGTTAAACTTGTCCAGCTTTCACTATATTTTAGTCTCTCTGTGAACCTCCCACACTCTCAGTAAGGATTGATGAGTGAAGAGAGCTGCTTCTAAGGATGGTGTCATAGGAGTGTTCAGGCCTTGGACAGTTTAAGCCCTTACAGAAGTTAATTGAGTCATTATATTTCATTCTTGTAGATGACAAGGCTAAAGGATCCAAAGGCACCAATTTCATAGCATCTTTAGATTTGGAAGGGACATTAAAATTTTCTCTACTTGACTACAGCCAAGAGATCACAGAATTCACCTTCTTCATAATTCTCCAGGTCATATAATTAAATAGGAAACACTATTGTGGTTATACAAGAAACATTCTGATAGATATGGAATTATATAGTATTTTTTAGTTAAAAATTATCTTATCTGCAATGCAAAGGTTTCTGAGGTTGTAGAGTAGACTTTGACAAGCGAGGACAGAGGATAATCCTTGCTGCAAGAGAAAGGAATAAACATTCATTGAAAGTATAATTGGAACCCCGATCAGAATTAGGCATATTACATTAATTTGTCAATGATTCACACAACTCTGTGGGCTAAGAAGATAATGTCCCAATTTTATAACCAATTACCTCACTTCCTCATTAACTGGTAGAGGTAGAATTTGAAACCAAATCTGTGAAACCAAGCTTATGGTTGTTCCACTAAATCAAATTGCCTCATATTTATTCATTTGTGCATAGAAGTAATAAAATCAGAAAATATTTTTCATAGGTGCTGTATGCTGAAGTTAAAAAAAATAACACCCAAATGTAGCACTCTTCAAACCTTCAGAACCTGTCATCTCTTATAAGTATTTCTCAATGACAGCCAGTTGCACCCGTCACCCTCCTACCTTGAGAAGGGTGAAATGAGAATTTCCATGAAAGATTTACAGGCTGAGATCAAAGAGCCAAGCAGGATAAATTTCAAGCTCTTGTCTCCAAGGCCCCTTTCATTCTGTGTGCTAATAAAAATAACAGCCCCACTCTGTAGTCATACTGCTTTGTTCTCAACAGCTTAGAAGAGCTTGCACATGGCTCCACGTGTCCTTTAGTACATATTTTATATTTGTTTTTATGAGCTGATTGTCCAATAGGCACTGGATATGCAGGGAGATGGTCCTTGCCAAGTAGCAGAAACACAGATGTAATTGAGTTATTACAAAGCAGTGTGTTATGTCTCAGAGCTGGGTATATGGATGAGGGAGTCACCAACTCTACTAGGTGCAGAAGCTCCTTGGGGAAGAGTCTAGTTTAGTGAAATGAAACACATGTGCATAGAGTATTTTAAAATGATAGGTGGGATCATATCTCCCAGGGCTTTGTGTGTCAGGGTAGGGAGTTTGTAGCTAAACCTACAGCCATGGAGAGCCAAAGAAGGTCTGGCTTGGTTCCAACCTCTGTATATTCCTGTTTCTTCACATTCAACCCTCATTTTCAGGCTCAGCCACATATCCATTCTCTAAGGGGATGACTGGCATTGAAGTGAACTAAGAGATTCTCAGAGTACCCCTGCTGCTAGTTTAACTTGACCAGGTGTCCACATTGCTCTAATTAGGCTTCTTCTTTGCTATGATGCTCTTATTCTGATCTACTTGGGTCTTGGGAGGACACTCCATTCTCAAGGACTACACACTGGTCCCCATAATCCAGCTCTTTGTCTAGTCTTGTTATTGTTGCTTTTTGAAAGCTGAATCATTTAGCATAAAATTTTAGTCTCTGCCTGACTTTGGGGATACCCCTTTATTGTATCCTGGAAACTTCCCTTTGCCAAACTCCCTGGCCAGCTAGCTCTTTGCCTGAACCAATGATAAGGGAGTATGAGGGTTAGTCCACTCTTTATGTCTTGGCCCAGCACCTGTATGTGGGGCAGTTTCTTTAATCTCTACCTCCCCAGTGGTAGGTAGATAGCCTGAGTCTGAATAGTAGTTTATTTTTTAGCTTTATCCAGATTCTACTGTGAAAAGGCAACTCTGGTCCTCTGCCTTCTTGTAGGTCATTGGGCAGACCTGTTCAAAGCTTAGTGTGATATTAGAGGTAATAATGCTTGGTAAGAATTTTTCTGATTAATTAATATTGTGTACTTTTATATTCCTTGAGGAAATTCTATCAAGAATTTTATGCAATGTTAATATCCCAGTGCCATTTGGAATAGATTGGCTATTTAGAATATACTTTTAAAGTTTTTGTTATTTTTGTTCATGAAGGCTGTATATGTGGTATGACTTTGGAGATCTTAAATACCTGGGGCATTTGTCTGTGGCATTCACATTTTGAACACAATCTGAGTATAAATGTTAGGCTTTCAATACTTCCACTTAAAATTCTTAGAGATATCCTGGCTGGTGTAGCTCAGTGGATTGAATGCGGGCTGTGAACCAGGCATCGCAGGTTCAATTCCCAGTCAGGGCACATGCCTGGGTTGCAGGCCACAGACCCCAGCAACCACACATTGATGTTTCTCTCTCTCTCTTTCTCCCTCCCTTCCCTCTCTAAAAATAAATAAATAAAATCTTTAAAAAAATTACTAGAGATATTGTCACCCTATTTTTTTTTATAGAGTTGTAAAGGTGAGTCTGATTTTGGCTACCCTGTGGGGAATCATCATTTTTTATATGTATATTCATTGAATCATATCAGGTTGAATGATGTGAAATAGCTACTTTTCCTTTTGTAGACCAAAGTAGTTAAAAGCAGAGATTTCAGAGGGTTCAACTTAATATATACGAGACTCTGTGCTAGCACAGAAACCCTAAAATATCAAACAGACCCTGCCCTCTACGTGCATTCAGCCTGGTGTGGAGGTAGAAAAATAAGCAGTTAATGCAATAGAGCATGACAAGAACTATAATAAAAGTAAAATCAAAACAGTGGAAAAAGAGAAGGTGTCAGAGTTGGGACACCAGAAAATGTGGTTCATATGCTTTCTGTACATTCTGTCTAAATTATATGTGCAAAAATTTATTTCTTATTCTTGATAGTTGGGGGAGATGAAGGAGAGGGCAAGAGAAAATCTAGTATTCAGGCTGCATCAAAAAGCGGAATATTTTACAGTCAGAAAGCTCCCTGCTTTCAAGTTATACTGCCCTTGCATTGTTTACTTATTATTTATTTACATTTTAATTAAAAGAAAATTTACTGTGGTAAGGATGTTTAACATGAGACCAATCTATCTTAAATTTTTAGGTGTACAATATATTTTTGTTAACTATATGCACAATGTTGTACAACAGATCTCTAGAACTTAATTATCTAGAATAAATTAAACTTCATATACTTTGAACAGCAACCCCTCATTTTGCCTTTCTGCTGGCAACCCCATTTTATCTTCTGTTTTCACGAGGTTGACTCTTAGATATCTTATGTAAGTGGAGCCATGCAGTATTTGTCCTTCTGTGACTGGCTTATTTCACTTAGTACAATGTCTTGTAGGTTAATCCATGTTGTTGTACATGTCAGGATTTTCTTCTTTTTCTAAGGCTGAATAACATTTCACTATGTGTGTATAGGTGTGTAATATCTCACAATTTCTTTATCCACTCACAGGACAGTGAATACAATGAATATTTAGGTTGTTTTCATGTCTTCGCTATTGTGAATAATGTTGTAAGGGAAGATATCTCTTCAAAGATCCTGATTTCAATTCTTTTTGATATATACATGGATGTGACATTATTGAATCATATGGTAATTCTGTTTTAAATTTTTTGAGGAACACCGCCATATTGTTTTCTACAGTGGCTGTACCACTTTGCATTCCCATCAACAGAACACAAGGGTTTTAATTTCTCCATGTATTCTCCCACACTTACTATCTTTTTTCTCTTTCTTTTTGATAACATTCAATCTAACAAATGTGAGGTTATAGCTCATTGTGGATTTGATTTGCATTCCCTGATGATTAGCGCTGCTGAGCATCTTTTCTTATGCCTGTTTGTTTACTATGGCCATTTGTATGTCTTCTCTAGAAAAATGTTTATTCAAGTCTGTGATGGAAGAAAGAGAGAGGTAATCTTACCTGTTACAAGGGAAGTATAGCCCAGGTGGGACACAGAGTATATTTTTAAATTTTTGAAATTAAACTTATTGAGGAGACAATAGTTAATAAAATTATTTAGGTTTCAAGTGTACAAAACTCTATGATGCATTATCTGTATATTGCATTGTGTGTTCACTGCCCAAAGTCAAATCTTCTGTCAGCATATATTGAACCCTCTTTACCCTTTACAACTTCCCCCCACCTTTCCTCTGGTAACCACCATACTGTTGTCTGTGTCTATGAGTTTTGTTTTTTCATTTGTTGTTTTCAGTTTTATATCTCAAACATGAGTGAAATCATATGGTTCTTAACTTTTTCTGCCTGACATATTTCACTTAGCATGATGTTCTCAGGATCCATCTATGTCCCAAATGGCAGCATTTCATCTTTTCTTATGGCAGAACAGTATTCCATTAAATGCATGTACCACATCTTTTTTGTCTAATCATCTACTGAGAGACACTTTAGCTGGTTCTATGTCTTAGCCATTATGAAAGATGCTGCGATGAACACAGGGGTGTATATATCTTTGCAAATGAATGTTTTCAGTTTGGGGGGGTAGGTAGCCAGAAAAGGGGCTGCTGGGTTGTATGATAACTGTATCCTTAGTTTTTTGAGAAACCTATATAATGTTTTCCATAGTTGCTGTACCAGTTTACATTCCCACCAGCAGTGACAACAGGTTCCTTTTTCTCCGTAGTCTCTCCAATACTTGTTATTATTTGTCCTGATAATAGCTACTCTAACAGGTGTAAGGTGACATCTCATTGTAGCTTTGATTTGCATTTCCCTAATAGCTAGTGAAGTTGAGTATCATTTCACGTATCTGTTGACCATTTGTATGTCTTTTTGGGAAAAGTGTCTGTTTAGGTTCTCAGCTCATATTTAATTGGATTGTTTGTTTTTTGGTGTTGAGTTGTATGAGTTCTTTATATATTTTGGATATTAACTCTGTGTTGGAATTTTTGTTGGCCAATATCTTCTCCTATTTGGTTTCTTGTTTTGTCATTGGTTTCTTTTGCTGTGCAGAAGATTTTTAGTTTGATATAGTCTCATTCATTTCTTTTTGTCTTCACTTCCCTTGTCTTGGGGGTCAAATTCATAAAATCTTCTCTAAGGCCAAGGTGCACAAATATAGTACTTATATTTTCATTTATGCACCTACTGATTCTAATCTCCTTATCTCACCTATAAATTTCTATATCCATTTCCTTTTCTATCTGAGAGCAGCCCATCTCTCTTCTTGCTCACTGTAAATTTATTATAGTCATTTTGATGTGTCTCTTTACCTGACACTAAATCTAAAACACAACAAAATGTCATTGGCTCTACCTTCAAAATATATTCCTAATACAACTACTCTCACTACCTATACTATTACCACTCTGTCTGGTCAGAGCCATCACCACCACTTGTCAGGATGACTACAGTTGCCCTGCTTCAGGCTATTTTCTACCTAGCAACTACATCAAGAGTTTTGCAATTGAAGCCATTGCATCCCTTTTTAAAAAATTCTCTAAAGTATTCCATCTCACTCAAGGTGAAAGCCCATGTCTCTTATTTGATCAAGTCTCCTGTTATCTTTCCTTCTAGTCCCTACCTCACTCCCTTTGATCCAGCTCTGCTGGCCTCTGTGGTTTCTCAAACATTCTAGACATATTTCTTTCTTAAGATCTTTTTGCTGGATTTTTTCCTTTTCTGAAATCATTTTTACTTAGCAATCCACATTGCTTATTTCTTCATTTCCTCCAAAGTTTTATTAAATGACCATCTTCATGGGGGTGTCCCTGGCCACTCTACTTAAAATTATAACTCATTGTTTATCACTGCTTCTATTCCTTATCTACCATTCTTGATCTTTTAAAATTGATGCATAGCAATTTTCACTTTCTAAAATATTATATAATGCATTTATTTATTTTCTTTGTTTTTCAATCTGTGCTTAGCTAGTGCTCCATGAAGACATATATTTCTGTTTTGTTTGTTGATGTATCTCAATTACATCAGATGTATCTATCCTTGGTGCATATTAGTTTGCTCAAATATTTGCTGAATGAATAAATATTCTACTGAATCCCAAAAATGATTTGTCCTCAATATTAGTTTACATTAGAACTATGGGGAGTGTGTACTGAGGAATTTTACAGTCTGAAATTTCATTAGTCTAGGTTAAAGCCTAATAATGCTGTCCTTGTCAGTCCTAGGTTTCCAAAAAGCCATTAGAATGGAGGGATGAAAATAAAACCCATCATGAATTATATTGTTCATTCATATGCCATTTTTTTGGTAGCAAGTCTTTTCTGATGAATGAAGCAGTATGCTAATTTACATTATTATGTGAGTTTCTTATCTCATCATAAAAGAATATATTGAATAGTTCTGGTCTAAAAAGGCTTTGGCAGAGGTTACATTGGGAGTCAGTATAACAGCTGAAATAGAAGCCAAATCTGTCTAAGTCTGATAGAGGATTTGAATCAGAAATAAAGCTATTGACAATTTTGGGTTAATGTGCTCATAGACTGCATGTGCCTGGCATGTCCCCTGATTGCTTTAATACTAATAATGACAATTCATAATAAGATGAATTCATACTGCTCTCTAGACTAAAATATAAGAAATACAATGTGTTAACATTGGAATAGAATTTTTACTTATTGAATCATGGAGGGACATGGATTATGAAGATCATGCTTTGATTACATGTTACATCTTTTACTTTCTAAAAAAGAGCAGAACAAATTAGTTCAAAGAATGTGTGAAGATCATTCGATTCATCTCTATTTCTGGTGTGAAGGAACATGATTTATCAGAAACAGAGATGTTGTTCCCAGGTTGCCTGGGCATATTTTTTAAACCATTATGTCCTCTTTATTTGCAACCACTAGGGCTAAAAAAATTAGGGTTCAATATAGAAATAAATAATTTAAAAGAATGTCACATTCTAATTTCATAGCAAATTAGACAATAATTATAAATAAGAAAAAAGCATAAGATATCACAGGAAATAGCAGTGCTTTCATGAGCTACAATAACTGAACAATAACTGACACATTAGTTTGGACAGTAAGCCTGATATGTGGAGAAGCAGCAGACCTTAGATCAATGGCTAGTAGATATTGAAAAGGAAGCATTGTTTACTTCAACTTATTTTTTAATTGGAAAATGTTTCAAGAACTATATGAGCAGTAAGAAAGATCTGGGAACTTTAAGTTTACTATTTTTACAAGTGTTAGATCTAGACAGATGTCTCCTCATTCAAGGTTAATATAAAAAATAGTCATCATAGGAGACCAAGTGAAGATCTGCTGGTAATAATAGTTTAATATTTTATTGGGCTGAATATCTCATAAAACTAATAATAATAATAAATATAATATTAAAAAGCAGCAATGTAAGGCACCAGAAAGTTAGCATCAGTAGACCAAATGGGAAAGAGTATTCATTCAGGTGAGGGGAGTTACATGAGGTGGGTTTTAGTTTTCACAGTTTTTTAGCTTGGGCCCAAGTACATTTGGTGAGAAACAGAAGCAGTAGGAGTAAGGCTTCCTGGGGGAACATCTGCAGTACTTTAAACTGGGGAATGGACAAACTTAAGTCATGGAAACTGTGACCACTGAAGACAGTGGGAGAATCCTGAAGGAAAAATGCCAGGTAAGAAATTTCCACCAAATCCTGCCTAACAGCTGCAAAACGTCTCAGATAAAGACAAACTATCTGAACTGACAATGGAGTACAGCACAGAAACAGTTTTGTTTTATTGCTTATTAAAACAAATGAAATAGCACTAATCAGGGAAAAATAACAGAAACTAGATTATTCACAACTTTACATTCATAACACACAGTATACAATCCCAAATTATCCATGCATGAAGAACCACAAATAAGAAACACATTTTCAGGAGCATCTGTTGGAAAACTCTAGTATGCGGGCCAAATTTATCCCTCAGTGAGTTCTTGTATGGCTAACCATCCAGGAATGTTTTGTTTTGCTGCATTTTTTTTAATTGTAAAAAAAAAAGTGAAAAACCACCACCCACAAAGAGGAATATGTGATAGTGACCATATATGTCCCACAAAGCCCAAAATATTTACTATCTGGCTCTTCACAGAACAAGTTTGCCAACCCCTACTAAAGAAAAAAATATATAATTGAAAGCAATTCTGAGATTATCCAGAGGTTAGAATTAGTTGCTAAAGTTTTAAAGCAGCTATTTATCTGTAGTCAATAAAGTAAAACATAATAATATGCTCACACAATTAATGAAAAAATGAAAAGTGTTCACAGAAACATAGAAATGTTAAAAAATAAATGGAAATTTTAAAATTAAAACTACAGTAATTGTTAAAAAACAATTCACAGGTGGGCTAATAGTTAAATGAAAATGGTAGAGGAAAGAGTAAGTTACCTCGGAATTTAATCAGTGGAAATAACCAAATATAAAGAACAGAGAGAAAAATAAATTAAAAATTAATAGTCTGAAGAATTTTTTAGATAATATCATATGGCCATGTATATATTATATAATTTGCTTCACAGAGAAAGAATGGAGTAGAACTTTTTTAAATTAAATAATGGCTCTAAAATTATTGAATTTAATGAAAGAATGACATTTAAAGATGCACTTTTTAGCAAAACCCTAACAGAATAAGAAAAAAAGAGACCCACAAATCCTAAAAACAGGAAGAATATATATATATAATATATATGTGACAAATAATTCAATTAATTGCTAACTTCACATTGGAAACCTGAAAGCCAGAAGAGCATATAGCAGTGTCTTAAAAATGTGAAAGTAGACCAGGCTGGTGTGGCTTAGTGGATGGAACACCAAACTTCAAAGCAAAAGGTTGCTGGTTCAATTACCAGTCCGGGCACATGCCTGGGTTGCAGGCCAGGTCCCCAGTTAGGGGGCACACCAAGGGCAACCACACATTGATGTTTCTCTCCGTTTCTTTCTCCCTTCCTTCCCCTCTCTCTAAAAATATATAAGTAAAATCTTTTTAAAAATTAAATGCTAAAGCAATAAGAGTTACCAACACAGAATTCTATAGCCAGTGATTATATTATTTAAGATTAAAATTAAAATGAAGATATATTCAGAAAATAAAAAACTAAGGGAAGTTGTTGCTAATAGATACACACTGTTAAGGGAACAGTACTAAAAAATGCTAAGGGAAGTTCTTTAGTATGGAGAAAATATACAAGGTATAAATTTGGATCCTCCGAAATGAGAGAAGAGAATTATAAATGATAAATATTAAATAAATGCAAAAGATTCATTTATTTAAAAAATTTTCTCCCAATTTCTTTAAAACACATGTAATTGTTTAATACAAATGTTACATATATAAACCCAGAGGAGTTTATGAACATAATGTATGTACATGCAATAATATGAAAATCTAGCACAAAAATGACTATATATAGTTATAAGTAATTTTAAAAATATTTTATGTAAAGGGGTAATATATTGGCTATATATAAAAAGTGAAAAATTAAGAATCTAAGTCATAATGTCTAGAAAAAACTTAAAGTTAATGCAAAAATTATATCTGAAAAGCTAATAAGAAAACTAAAATAGGATTCTAAAAACAAATAAATATTCCAGAATAAAAGGACAGGAAAGGAAGAAAGAGAAACAAAACACAGGGAGACACATAGGAAAACAAAAAAATAAAATGGTAGATCCACACTCAAGCAAATCAATAATTATTTTAAGCATTAATGAAATAAACACAGAAGAGGTGGAGATTGTCAGAATAAATTAAAAAACAAAACAAAACAAGACTCAACTATATGCTGTCTAGAAAGAGTGCATTTTACATGTTAATTACAAAACATTAAAAGTAATTTGTGTACCATGGAAAAGCCACATATCTTTCCAAAGGGGAAAAATATACCATGCAAATAGTAAGCATTAAAAAACTGTAATGTCTACATGCATATAAGGTAAAATAGACTTTAAGACTAAAATATTATTACAGATAATGAGGGAAAATTTATATTTACATGGGTCAATTCTTCTGGAAGTCATAATAATTATAAACATGTAGGCAATCAGTAACAGAAATTCAAAATATATGACAAAAATTTCACAATTATAGTTGGAGATTTAACAACTCTTCTCTCAGTAGTGAAAATACTCTCTACTCCTAGTCAGTATTATATGGGAAATGTTAGCCAGTGTGATAGACATGAAAAAGAAATAGAATGTACACACAAGGGGCTTCTGGCCAAGACGAAGGTGTAGGTAGATACACTTTGCTTCTCCACACAACAGAAAGGAGGATAACAACTAATTTAAAAAAACCAGGGCAGGGGGAGATGGCAGTGAGGTAGGTGGGGTCTGAACCCACTTGCTTGTGCACCCAACTGGGACACCTAGCTGATCTACCAAGGAACAAGGTGAATAGCCAACAGAATTCCAACTGAAATGAAGTTTAAAAGGCAAAGTGTGCAGAGGGCATTTAAAAAAGGACAGTAAGGAGACTGTAGGCTGATGAGAGTGTCCCAGGGCCCTGCCCCAGATACCACCTCTGTCGTGGTAGCTTTGGAGGAGAGCTCGGTCAGTGATTGTGACTTTGCATCTTCATCCCCTCCCAAAGCAGTGAGTTCTCAGATCTTCAACCCACACCAAGAGAGACCTGGGTGATTAAAGTTGCTGGGGGGATAAAGATGCAGTAAGAGACACACAGCTGGTGTCATATCCCAACTGGGACCGTGGTCACTGGCTGGGACAGTACCAGAGTAATTGGGGAACTGGATGACAACTGGAGATGGGAGAAGAGAAAGGGCATGACTGGCTACAACCCAGATAGTCTCTGGACTGGTTAGAGAGTTGGTCTGTGTGGAAATCTGGGCACTTGATAGAAACAGCCTGCTACAAAAAGGGGAATTTGCTCAAAAAAAAAAAAAATTAAAAGGCTCTCAGCTCCTGTGCATGGACCTCTTGTGCTAAGAGGATAGGCCAGTGAAGAAGGAAGAGAGGGAGCACGATTTGGTCCCATGTAGGGCACCTCATGGGTGGATAAAAAACGGGCAGCAGGGGCTCAGAGAGGTAGCAGTGCCCAGAAAGACTTAATTCAATAGAGAAACTTAACTGCCCTGAAGGAGCTTTGCATCCATGCAGATCCAAGCCAACACAGTGGGAGGAGGAAGGGTATGATTTGCTCCCACTCAGTGCACTTCACAGACTAATCAAAGGGCTGTGCAACAAGGTGGACTAAAGGCATTAGCTTGGAGCATACACACAGTGAACAGTGCAGGCCACACAACACTCTGAGGCGTGGGCTTGAAACTAGGCACCCATGAATATTGTAGCCCAAACTGAGTATCCATCCTGGTGTAAACACAGGAAAGGGGAAATAAACAAAAACAATGGAGCCCAGCACTCCCCTGCCTGAAGCTTCAGGAAAAACAGCAAAACCTGCTTGGCAGGTTTAAAGTCAGCAGGAGGCTTTTTTTCTTCAAGTATAAGACAAAAAGACCTGTAGCTCTGAGAGTACCACAGACAGATCCACAAAGAAGTCAGAAGGCTAACACCAACACTGAGACAAATTTTACTTTGCTTCCCTTCAGAACTTGCATTTTATTTTTTTATTTTAATTTTGTTATTTCTCTTCTTTCTGTTTAGTTTTTTTTGGGGGGGTATTGTTTGTTTGATTTCATTGTTTGACTGGTTTTCTTTATTCTCCCCTTCATATTGCATTTTAATTTTTTTCTTTCAATTCACTCATATTCCAATAACATACTATTCTTGATCTTTTACTTTTTTTCAGATTATATATTTCTAACAAAATTATTATTATTCTAAATCCCAAACTGCACTCGTCCTTAGTCTTAACCATTTCACCATCCTCCTGAGTTTAATTACTATTGCAGTTAACTTTATTCTCTTCCATACAATGTCAAATTTCTATCCCTTACTCTCACTATATCTCACCATCTAACGTCACATAAGCACTCTGTTTTCTAAAGTCAGATCATATTCTTTTTCCTACCTAATAGAGTGTTATCTATTTTTCACCTTTTGTAAAAATTGGCTAGTTGGGTGAAATATCACGGTTATTGCTCTACTTCTCCAAAAGACCTCCTATCTGTTCTCTACTTGTTAGTTCTTTAAAATACAAAGAGTACTCTCCCACTGTCTTACTCCATTTCACCTTCACCGTAACCCTGATCACATAAAAGACAAGGTGGGAGTTGTGAGTACCAGTAAACATACTGGGAGGGAGAACCCACCAACAATGGAATCACCAACAGGTAAAGACCAAGTATAACATGAGAGCCCACACAAACAGAATAAAGGGCAACCCAAGAGCATCCAGACAAGGAGATCAAAGAGACCACACCATTGAGTCCCACAAAATTTCTACCACAGAAGTTCACCTTATGAAGACAGCTGGCAAACCAGAGTACTGGAAATTGCAGAAAGAAACAAAAAGAGTTACCTAAAATGGGGATACAAAGAAAGAACCTTCAATCAAAAGGAATGGAAGATTCCCCAGTAAAAGGACTAAATGAAATGGAGACAAGCAAACTCTCAGATATAGAATTTAAAAAAATGGTAATAAGGATGCCAAAGGAACTGAGATGACTACAAGGAACTGAATGGGAACTACAACAATGTGAAAAATGAAATGGAAACAATAAACAAGAAACAGGAAGAAATGAAGAATACAATTTCTGAAATAAAAAAAATTACAAGCAGGCTGGATGAAACAGAAGACTGAATTAGCAAGTTGGAAGACAAAGTAAAAAGAAACACCCAGGTAGAGAAGCTGCACCAAAAAAGACTAAAAAAATATGAAGATAGCTTAAAAGAACTGCAAGACAACATGAAATGCAACATTTGAATCATAGGAATACCAGAAGGAGAATAAAAGGAGCAAGGGATAGAAACCCTGTTTGAAAAAAATAGTGATGGAAAATTTTTTGAACCTGGAGAGGGAAAAAAATGCCCAAGTTCAGGAAGCACAGGGAGTCCCAATCAAGATGAACCCAAAGAGGCCTACTCAAAGACACACTGTCATAATTAAAATGCCAAGTTTTAAAGACAAAGAGAGAATCTTAAAAGCAGCAAGGAAGAAACAGGAATTAACATAGAAGGGAGAAGCTGATTTCTGAACAGACATACTTCAGGTCATGAGAGAATGGCAAGAAATATTCCAAGTAAGGAAAAGCAAAGGCCTGCAACCAAGGCCACTCTACCCAACAAGGCTTTTAATTAAAATGAAAGGTGAAATAAGGAGTTTCACAGACCAAACTAAGCTGAAAGAATACACTTTCAACAAACCAGCACTGCAAGATATGCTAAAGGTACTGCTTTAAGAAGAGGAAGAAAGAAAGTGAGAGAGAGAGGAATACAGGTACAAAGGAGGGGGGAATGAATAAATACCTATCAATAATAACCTTAAATATTAATGTATTAAATACTCCAATAAAAAGATAGGGTAGCCCAATGGATAAAAAACATGACCCACACATATTCTGCCTACAGGAGATCCACCTCAGAAAAAAAGACTTACACAGACTTAAAGAAAAGGGTGGGAAAATTATTCCAAGAAAATAGGCAAGAAAAAAAAACCTGCTGTAGCAATACGTATGTCAGACAAAATAGACCTCAAAACAAAGGCCATAAAAAGAGTCACTGAAGGACACTGAATAATACTCAAGGGAAGAATCCATCAAGAAGACATAAACATTATAAACACATATGCACCCAACACAGGAGCACCCAAATATATAAAGACAATCTTGTAGGACCTCTAGAAAGATATTGACAGCAACACATTTATACTAGGGGATTTTAAAATCCCACTGTCAAAAATGGACAGATTTTCCAAACAAAATATTAGCAACTATATTGTGGCATTGAACAATGCCCTAGATCAAATGGACTTAACTGATTATATATATACATATATCCTTTTATCACAAATAAGCAAAATACATATTCTTTTCAAATGCATATGGAACATTTTCAATGATAGACTGTGGCAGATACCAGCCAGCAGTAGCCATTGCTGCTGCAGATGCTCGAAACATGAGAAAACATACACACGGACGATGAGTCCTGTGGAGGAATAGGGAGGAAACGGCCACTGTCTCTGGTGGAGAATGCCCCATTTTCCCACCCAAGCAGGCTTTTATTAAGAATACAGATACAGTTTGTGGATTACAGTCTGGCAGGGAAGATAAAACAAGTAGATAGTTTTCAAAAAGGCTGGCAGATCTCCCGCTGGGATTGTGGGCTGAGATTTGGGGTTTTATCACTTAAAAAGACTATAGGACCTAAAAGGCTAGTTTTGTTTCCTGCCCATGCCTTCATATTCTAATTCAAGAGCATCCTGCAGCAAGCAGATCTCACAGGATCTTGCATATTCTATGTCCCAGGCCTGATTACCCCAGGGGTCCACCAACTCTGGTCTGGATTACACTGTCCCTGTTATTTTCACAGGCCTGAGTAGAGCAGAGGAGACAGAGGCAGCCAGGAGACTTGGATTTCTCACAACTAAGAACAAGGACTCAGGCTTTGACAAAGCCAAGGGGGCAGGGGTCGATGTCGATCACCCCTTCATTTCCACATTTCCACAGCCCTGAGTCTCTTCCTTGAGGCCTCCATGTGATCATGCCTGCCTATATGATTCCCCCCATAGGAAATCTTACCCATCATTGGCTAACTGATCAAGTATTGGGGGCCAGCACAGAACAGGCAGCATTCATGCCAGGGAAATAAGTTTTGTCTCCTTAGTGTCTACTGTCTCTTACTCAGTCTTAGCCACGGGAGGTTACAGCTTCCTGAGACCAGGTAGGGTGGACCTCAACAATAGACCACATGAGAGGACACAAAACAAGCCTCAAAAAATTCAAGAAAATTTAAATCATATCAAGCATTTTCCTGGACCACAAGTGCCTCAAACTAGAAACCACCCTCAAGGAAATAAACCCCAAATACTCAAATACATGGAGATTGAATAGCATGCTATTAAACAATGAATGGGTTATTAATGAGACAAAAGAAAAAATCAAAAGTTTCTGAAAACATATGAAAATGAACACACAACAGTTTGAAATTTACGAGATACAGCAAAAGCAGTCCTGAGAGGGAAATTCATAGCAATACAGGCCTACCTAAAAAACATAGAAGCATTTCAAATAAGCAACCTAACTATACTTTTTCACGAACTGGAGGAACAATAGCAAACAAAACCCAGAATGAGTAGAAGAAAGAAATAACCAATATCAGAGCAGAATTAAGTGACATGGAGACTAAAAGAGCAATTCTAAGGATCAATAATTCCAGAGCTGGTCCTTTGAAAAGATAAACAAAATTGACAAACCTTTAAGCAGATTCATCAAGAAAAAAAGAGAGAGGACCCAAATAAACACAATCAGAAATGAAAGAGGAGAGATTACAACTGATACCGCAGAGATACAAAGGATTGTAACAAATTACTATGAACAATTATATGCCAAGAAATTTGAAAACCTGGGTGAAATGGGCGAATTTCTAGAAACAAATAATCTTCCAAAACTGAATCAAGAAGGAGGAAGCTTGAACAGACTGATAACAGCTGGTGAAACGGAAGCAGTTATAAAAAATTCCTGGCACACAAAAGCCAACACACAAAAAAGATTTCACAGGAGCATTTTACAAAACATTTGAGGAAGAGTTAACCCCCATGCTTGCAAGATGATTCCAAAAAATCTGAGAAGAGGTAAGACTCCTAGACTCTTTTTATGAAGCCAACATAATCCCTAAACCAGATAAAGACACAACAAAGAAAGAAAACTATAGACCCATATTGCTGATGACTATAGATGCTAAAATCCTCAGTAAAATATTGGCAAACTGCATCCACCAATACCAAATGGCATCCGCCACTAAAAAAGATTGTACACCATAATCAAGTGGGATTCATTCCAGGGATGCAAGGATGGAACGATATTTGCAAATCAATTAACGTAATACATCACATAAACAAAAGCAAAGTAAAAAATCAAATGATCTTATAAATGGATGCAGGAAAGGCATTTGATAAGGTATAGCATTCATTTATGATAAAAAGACTCAGTAAAGTAGGAGTACAGGGAATATACATCACCATAATAAAGACCATATGTGTGAAACCTACAGCCAACATCATACTCAATGGGCAAAAACTAAAATCTTTTCCACTAAGATCAGGAACAAGACAAGGATGTCCATTTTCACCAATTCTATTCAACATGATATTAAAAGTCCTAGCCACAGCAGTCAGATAAGAAATGGAAACAAAAGGCATCCAAATTGGAAAAGAGGAAACAAAACTGTCATTGTTTGCAGATGACATGATAGTGTATATAGGAAACACTATAGACTCCACCAAAAAACTTCTTGACCTAAGAAATGAATTTGTCAAAGTAGTAGCATGCAGAGTCAATATTCAGACATCAAAGTCATTTCTGTATGCCAACAATTAAATATCAGAAACAGAAATCAGAAAAAAAAATCACATTGCTATAGCAACAAGAAAAATAAAGTACCTAAGAATAAACCTATTCAAGGAGATAAAAGACCTGTGCTCAGAAAACTATAGAACACTCAAGAAAGAAATTAAGGAAAACAAAAACAAATGGAAACATACACCATATTCACGGATCAGAAAAAGTAACATTATCAAAATGTCCATACTACCCAAAGCAATTTATGGATTCAATGCAATAACTATTAAAGTACCAATGACATATTTCAAACATAAAACAAACATTTCAAAAATTTATATGGAACCAAAAACGACCCCAAATATCTGCAGCAATTTTGAGAGAGAACAACAAAGTAGGAGAAATCACAATACCTGATATCAAACTATATTACAAAGCCAATATAATCAAAACAGTCTGGTACTAGCATAAGAACACACACATAGATCAATGGAACAGAATAGAAAGCCCAGAAATAAACCCAAGTCTCTGGTCAATTAATATTTGACATAGGGGGCAGAAACATAAAATAGAGTAAAAATAGCCTCTTTAACAAATGATGCTGGGAGATCTGGACAACTAAATGCAAAAAAATGAAACTCTATTACCAAATTATACCATACACAAAAATGAATTCAAGGTGTATAAAAGACTTAAATGTATGCTGTGATACCATAAAAGTCCTGGAGGAGAACATAGGCAGGAAAATCTCAGATAATTCACACAGCAAAGTTTTCACTGATATGTCCCCTAGAGCAAGGGTCATGAAGGAAAAGATAAATAAATGGGACTTCATCAAAATAAAAAGCTTCTGCATGACTAAAGAAGATATCAGTAAAATGAAAAGAGAACCAACTATATGGGAAAAAAATATTTGCCAATGATACCTTGGACAAGGGTTTGATCTCCAAAATACATAAACAACTCACAGGACTCCATGCCAGGAAGACCAAAAACCCAGTTAAAAAAATGGGAAAAAGACTTGAACAGACACTTCTCCAAGGAGGACATACAGAGGGCCCAAAGACATATGAAAGGATGCTCAGCATCACTAACCATCAGAGAGATGCAATTAAAACCACAATGAAATACAGCTGGAAACTGGTCAGAATGGGCATCATAACCAAATCAACAAACAACAAATGCTGGTGAAGCTGAGGAGAAAAGTGAACCCTAGTGCACTGTTGGTGGGAATGCAGACTGGTGCAGCCACTATGGAAAACAGTATGGAATTTACTCATAAAACTAAAAATGGAACCACCTTTTGACCTGGCATTCCACTGCTGGGATTATATTCTAAGAACCCTGAAACACCAATCCAAAAGAACCTATGCACCCCAATGTTCATAGCAGTCCAATTTATAATAGCCAAATGTTGGAAGCAACTTAAATACCCATTTGTAAATGAGTGGGTCAAAAAACTATGGTATATTTACACAATGGAATACTACAAATCAGAAAGAAAGTGGGAACTCCTACCTTTCATGATAGCATGGATGGATATGGAGAACATTATGCTAAATGAAATAAGTCAGGCAGAGAAAAACAAATACTATATGATTTCACCTATAAGTGGAACTTAATCAACAACAACAAAAAAAGCAAACAAAATATAACCAAAGACATTGAAATAAAGAACAGACTGATCATAATCAGAGGGTCAGGAAGAAGGGGATAACAAGGGAAAGAAGAGGAAAGCTGGTCAAGGAATATATATAAAGGACCCATGGACAAAGCCACAGAGGGGTAGAATTGAGGGTGGGAGGTGAAAGTGAGTGGGGCAGGGGGGAAGAGGACAGGGGAAAAATGGAGACTACTTTACTTGAAAAACAATTAAAAACAAAAACAAATAAAAAACAAACAAGAAAACTAAAATAGCAACCACAACTGCCAGAGAACTGAACTGTGTGGAAATCAGAAAACCAAGGAGTTGAGGAAACAGTTGTAAGGTTTTCTTAGACTCCGCACAGGAATAAATGCCAATAGCCACAAAATTAGGCAGAAAAAGCTTTATTTGGAGTTTGCATGCTCCCGGGTGAGGTTTTGTCAGTCCACACAGTGGGAGGGCTGAGAAAAGTCTGCACCCAGGAGGGAAAAGGTGGGGGAGGGGTGTTTATTTTGGGTTGACTCTCTGGGGGAACTGGGGATTGATTCCTTGGGAACAAAGCAGCAGCTTATCATTGGTGGTTCCTGGTGTGACGTCAGCCATCTCTTTTGACTTATAGTTCAGCCGCCATCTTGATTGTAGTCCAAACAGATGCCATCTTGATTGTAGTCCAAACAGCCACAATCTTGGCTATAGTCCAGCCACTATAATTGATTGTAATTAGACTCCCTTTTGTCCTACCTCGCCCATCCTGACCATAGTCATCCAGACAGGTAGGAGGGCAGAAAACAAGAGGCTAGGGTGGTGAGGATGTATGACTGTGGGAGGCTGCTCTGCTCAGCGTGGGCCCAGCTCCCACTCAGAGATGCACAGGACCCATGCCCACGGATAGGTTCTCCTGTGGGGAATCAGGCCTGCAATGTACCTAGGTTGCTATGAGTCTTGCTTTTTTCAAAAACTCCCTCACCCTGATTGAGGACATTTAATGCAAAGCAACTTCCTAAAATCCATGCTAAACCTTCCAAGGATGAGTGTAACTGGTCCAACTACTTTTGCCTTTTCATTTGCAAATATCCCTCTTCTGTGATGTGATTACCAGCATCCTCTCCTTTGTTTTCTGTATAAAGTGAGCCTGTGCATAGTTAATGAGGACCTTCTTATAATATGCCTAGTAAGACAATAAAAGCTCGTTGGAGTGAGGGCCAAGGCTTTTGCTCCCCTTGAGAGAAAAGCCATGCTGTCCCTTTTCCTCCACAGGACTTGGTAGTGTGTGTAAATTTGTCTCATATTTCATTCATAATGACATGGACCCCATGAGTCGGGGTCTGCATCATATGACCAGGTGGTGGCTAATAGACTGGGGCCGGTGAGGCAGCAGTTGGTGGACTGAGATATCCCACACTCATGTGCGGTTAAGCAGGGAGGAACAACAGAGGAGCAAGACAGACCATGCAACCCAGTGTTCCAGGGCCGGAAACTTAAGCCTCAACACCTCTGGCTTTAAATTCCTGCACAGGTTGCAGCAGCAGGAAAAACTCACAGTTTCACAGGAAAGTACTTCAGAGAGGCCCCCAGGCTCCTAGAATGTACAAAAGCCCACTCAGCTGGGAACCAGCACCTGAAAGGGCACACTCTGCTTGTGGGTATGGAGGGAAGTTAGTGAAAATGTGGGAGAGCTGAGCAAGTGGCATTGTTCCATCTCTGACCACTCCCCTACATACAGCACCACAACCAGGGAAGTGGGTTGCCCCACCTTGGCAAATACCTAAAGCTCTGATCCTTATAACAAAACAGGTGCACTGAGAAAAAGACATATGACTCAAATGAAAGAACATCAAAATTCCAGAAAAAGAACTAAGCAATGAAGAGATAGCCAACTTATCAGATGCAGATTTCAAAATACTAGTAATTAGGATGCTCACAGAAATGATTTAGTATGGTCACAAAATAGAGGAAGAAGTGAAGTCTATGCAAAGTGAAATAAAGAAAAATATAGAGGCAACTAACAGTGAGGGGAAGGAAACTGGGACTCAAATCAGAGATTTTGGAACAGAAGGAAGAAATAATCAACATGAACAGAATGAAAACAAGAATTCAAAAAAATGAGGAGAGGCTTAGGTACCTCTGAGACAACTTCAAATGCTCCAACATCCAAATCATAGGGGTGCCAGAAGGAAAAGAGGAAGAGCAAGAAATTGAAAACTCATTTGAAAAAATAATGAAGGAAAACTTCCCTGATTTGGCTAAGGAACTACACATGCGAGTCCAGGAAGTTCTGAAAGTCCCAAAGAAGTTAAACCCAAGGAAGCACATGCCAAAACAAATTGTAATTACATTACCCAAGATTAAAGATAAGGAAAGAATCTTAAGAGCAGCAAGAGAAAAGCAGAGAGTTACCTACAAAGGAAGGAGTTCCCATAAGACCATCAGCTGATTTCTCAAAAGAAATCTTACAGGCAACATGAGGCTGGAAAGAAGTACTCAAAGTCATGAAAGGCAAGGACTATATATCCAAGATTACTCTATCCTGCAAAGCTATCATGTAGATGAGATTGGGCATGTTCAGGGTGGTACAACTGTAGACAAAAGCTACCATTTAGAATAGGAGGGCAGATAAAGTGAAGTGAAGTGAAGTGAAGCACTTTTCTCCAAGTAAACCTAAAGGAGTTCATCATCACTAAGCCCTTATTGAAATGTTAAAGGGACTTTTCTAAAGAAAAGAAGAAGATCAAATCTATGAATAGAAAAATGACAATAAACTTAAAACTGTCAACAATTGGACCTAAAAATCAAAAGCAGAAAGAAACTAAGCAAACAACTAGAACAGGAACAGAATCACAGAAATGGAGATCACATGGAGTATTATCAGCTGGGAGGGGTTAAGGAGAGAATGATGCAAAAATGTACAGGGAATAAGAAACATAAATGGTGGAAATCAAAATAGGGGGTAGAGGGGTTAACAATAGTATAGAAAATGGAAGAACCGAAGAACTTATATGCATGACCCATGGACATGAACTAACTGTGGGGGGGGAAATGCTGGAGGCAGTGTGAGTGCTGGGTGGAGGGGGATAAAGTGGTGAAAATATGGGACAACTGTAGTAGTGTAATCAATAAAGTATACTTAAAAAGAAATAGAATATATAAGAATGAAAAGGAAAAGGTGACACTGTCTCTATATTCAGACTTCATGGCTAGGCACTTAAAAAACCTTAAGGTATTTAGGATTAGAATGAATGAGTTCATCAAAGTTAAAACTAAAAAAAATAATTATATTTCTTTTTTTTAAACAAAGTTATCAACCTTTTTTTAAAATTTAAGATATTATTTATTTATTTTTAGAGAGAGAGGGGAACAGAAGGAGAAAGAGAGGAAGAGAAACATCAATGTGTGGTTGCCTCTCACATGCCCCCAACTAGGAACCTGGCCCACAGCCCAGGCCTGTGCCCTGACAGGGAGTAAAATCAGCAATCCCTTGGTTCACAGGCCCATGCTCAATCCACTGAGCTACACCAGCAAGGGCTCTATTACATTTCTATATATTTACAATGAAAAATATGAAAATGGAATTTAAAAATCAATTTAAAATGGCATCCAAGAGACTATACTTAGGAGTAAATTAAAGATATGTATATCAAAACAAAGATGTGCATATTTTTACACCAAAAACTTGAAGATTTTGCAAATTACATTTTAAAAAAATGTACATAGTGAATTATATATCATGTTTTGAAATTATAAGCATCAATATGGTTAAGATTGCAATTTTCTCTATATTAATGTGTATATTCATCAGAAATTTTTATTAAAAAAATCCTAGCAGCTTTTGTAGAAATTGACAACCTTATTTTAAAATATTAGTGGGAAACTAAAGTAAGTTAAACAATTTGGGAAAACAAGAAATAGATAAGAGGACTTAACATAATATAAAAATTTACTTTAAAGGAAAGGAAATTCTGGCAAGGTGGCAGTAGGTTAAAATAGATATATTGACCAGTGGAACTGAAAAGAAAGGCTAGAAATATATATATTTTATATATATATATATATATATATATATATATATATATCCAACTGACTCATAATTAAAGTGTCAAAGTAATTTAATGGAGAAAAAGATACTCTTTTCAACAAAGGTTCTAGAAAAGCTAAATACCTGTAGGAAAAAACAAATTTTGACACCACCCTTATGCCATACAAAAAATTAACTTGAAATAGATCACTGAGCTCAATATAAAAACCAAATAAACTTCCAGGACAAACAATATAAAAAAAATTTTGTGACTTTGGGTCAGGTTAAGACAAAAAGCATAAGCCATAAAAAAGGTAAACTTGACTTTATCAAAATTAATACTTTTTTCTTTTTGAAAGACATAGTTAGGAAAATGAAAAAGCAAGCCATATACTTAGAGAAAACAGTTACAAAACATATTCTGTATTCAGAATATAAAAAGAACTTTTCCACTCAATGATAAAGAAGCCAAAAAAAAGAAAAAAGAAAAGAGCAGGTTCAGAGGAACAGAATGAAAACTAGAAAAAAAGATATATTTATGGCTAATAAGTATATAAAAAGGTGGCCCTGGCTTTTGTGTGGCCCAGTTAGTTAGTTACTGTCCCACAAACAAAGGTGGTGGGTTCAATTCCCATCAGGGCTCATGCCTGGGTCATAGGTTTAGTTTCCAGTAGGGGCACATACAAGAGGCAGCTGATCAATGTTTCCCTATCACATCAATGATTCGTTCCCTCTTTTCTCCATCCTTTTCCTTCTTTCTAGAATCAATAAAAGCCAAAAAAACAGAAAACAATTTTACTAGTCAGCAGGAAAATACAAATGAAATGTCGCTATAAACTTACTATAATAGCTAAAATTAAGAAGACCAAACATACCAAGTATTAAGAAAGATGTAGAGCAATTGCAACTCTCATACTTTTCTAGTGATAATGGAAAACAATACAGCTACTTTAGAAAATAGTATGGCAGTGAATATTTTATAAAATTAAAAATATACTTACTCTGTGACCCAGAAACTCTACTCTTAGACATCTACTCAATAGAAATTAAAATATATATCCACACAAAGACTAGTCCAAGCTATTCATAATAGCTTACATTGGAGCCCAACTATTTATCAACATTTGAATAAATAAATAAAATGTAATAAAAGTGAAAGATTTATATAATCTGTTTTGATTTCTATGTTGGCTCATTGGCTTTTCAACATTGTATTGTTTAATTGCCACATATTTATGAATTTTCTAGTTTTCCTGCTGTTATTGGTTTCTAATTTTCTTTCATAGTGGTCAGACAAATAGTTTCAATATTCTTAAGTTTCTTAGTACCTGATTCCTGATCTAACATGTAATTTGTCCTGAAGACTGTCTTGGGTGTACTTAAGAATGTTGCTGTAGGTGGCACGTTTGGTGTATTCAGACCCTTCTGATTTTCTTTTTTCTTTTTTTAAAGATTTTATTTATTTATTTTTAGAGAGAAGGGAAGGGAGGGAGAAAAACAGGGAGAGAGACATCAGTGTGAGAGAGACATCAATTGGTTTCCTTTCTCATGTGCCCCAACTGGGGACCAAACCCACAACCCAGGCATGTTCCGTGGCTGGAATTGACCCCGTCACCTTTGAGTTTGCAGGATAATGCCCAACCAACTGAGCCACACTGATCCGGACTCTTTTGATTTTCTTTTGATTTCCTTTCTTCTCCTCAGTGAGAAAAACTTCAAGCTGGGATATTATGGAACAAACTTGGAGAATGTGAAAATTAGATACAAGATTAGATGTTATGAAAACTATCAAGACAAAAGATGGAGAGAACAAAATGCTTCTTACTGATGTGTGTTAGTAAATTGGAATGATGGAATTAACAATGCTGAGGCTTGCAGGTGTTTCCGACCTGCAACCTGTCTGTTGCCTGCTCCTCAAGGCTTACAGGGGCTCAGAGCCTCATAGCCAAACAAACCTGTTTCATTCAGAAGAAAATCTAAACCCCCCTTCAGTTGGGCCATTTCATTCTTATATGCCATCTTATGTTTAAACAATCAGTCAGGCTGAAGTAGCTTCTTGCAAAAATAAAAAATGCAGTTATTTATCTAGGCAGATAAATCCTTTTAGGTAAGCTGGAAAAATAAAAAAAATGTGTATGGCACATGTGGACACTAAGATTTATGTCTGTTTCCATGGAGATGGTCAATGTTTTGGTCGGAAGTCTGTTCTAGGAGTATTATATACCTATGTTTTCTCTTGCCTAGGGATTCATTAGGAGGATTTACAGAAAGTTGAGGGCCCTGGATAGATTTTGCTGGAATCTCTGTAGAATATCAATAAAGATTCCCCTTCTGAAACCATATGTAAAACCTTAGAGGACCTCAGAGGAATCACATAAAATTTTCATTTTTTAAAACTGACATTTTAGTTCCCATGATTATTAGATTTGCTTCTGAAAGCTAAACAATTTCTTTCCCTGGTGTTTCTTTGCTAACCAAATGTACAACAGCAGAGTGAACTTCTTTGGGGTGCTTGGGGTGGCCCACCCATATGTAAATGGGCACTATTTGCATTCATTTGTGTATTTGGTAATAGCTACTTCTTTAGTGTCTAACTTAAACTTTTATCTCCTCAAAGGCAGACACACCAGAAAATTCAAGCGGACTTTGGGTTTTTTTGCTGGCTGATTGCATGAGGGTGGCAAGAAACACAGGAAGTGATTAACAGATAGTGAGATTCTGGGGTCAGGGGCAACCTGTCACAGGATACTTTCGGAAGGGCAGTCCACAGGCCTTTCCATCAGATCCCATTCAACACCTGGAAGAATAGCTCAGAGTTAGCAGCCTCTGGATTTCCCCTGGCAGCTTCTTTTCTACAGAATTTCTGAAGGAGTTATTACCAATAGAATGTCCACCCTTTGGGCCAACCTTAGATCTTCAGTGACCCATGGTGGCTAACTCCAAACTCTTCGCTTTCACTTTGCGGATCTTTTAGATTCTCATTGTCCCAGATAGGAAACAGCCCCTTTCTGAGCCAGTGTCACAAGACCACAGACACTAGCCTGTCTGTGCTTCTCATCCAGTGCCTGCTGTTGTTAGTCCACAGCAGTACTTTCTCCAAGATGGAACTCTCGCTAGTTATGCCCACCTGTGTCTCTTCTTATGCATATTTATGACCATTACAAAACCTCAGAGAGGTTAATGAGTGCTATATTCAAAGTAAAAAAGCTGCCAAAATGTTGTATCTTGAGCTCTACATTCTACTGTAATACCCTGGCATGGCCTGGGGTGTTACTACCAGAGTTCTTGTTAGTAGTAAAATGTCCTTGGTTACATCAAGGCTGTGTCATTTCTATGTAATATAACACTGCCTTCTTAGGTTTTCCTAATGGGGCCATTTTCCCATAATGTTAAAACACGTCAGTTTAACCTCTCAGAAGGCAGTGGTTGAATTACAAGTGTTTGTGCTTCAGTGGCTTTTATACATTGTTGAACTTCATTGCAAATTCATGGAGAGTATGGAAAAATATTTTTATCATGAGACAGTCTAATGGAATGGAATCTATTTAAATAAAGTCAGCATCCAGTCTCTTCTTCACCAGGATGCTGTCTAAAGTGCAGGGTTGCCTGATATGTTTCCAACAGCAGAACAGTTTCTTAGTTGTGCCCAGCCTTTTGTAATTTGGAAAATTCTTTCATTTACAATAACTCAAAAATCATTATTATCTTTTTGTAGGTGAGTAACTGAATTTAGAGAAATCAGATGGCTTTCTCAAGGTCACACTGCCAAGAAATGAAAGCTGATTTTTTTTCCTTTTACATCCACTGCTCTTTACATTATAGTACATATTTATGGATTTGAATCTTTTTGATAAAGTCTGGCTAGATACCAAGGCAGAAATTGCACAGAGATGGTCAGATTGGGAAATCATTTAAAATAGATAGAACTTTTTATTTCTGACTTACAAATAAACAGGGTTTTGTCCAGACCTGTAAGCAGGTCTTCAAAAGTTGAAAACAAGTTCTCACACTCTCCCTTTCTCAAATGTACTTTCTATTGGACTATATGTTCTTGGTTAATAATGGATTCATTTATTTATTTGAAAAACTTTTAAACAAATATTGTACCATGTGGATGACACTATGGTAAGAGTCTTGGATAAAGAGATAACCAAGGCAGGCATGTTCCCTGGCTTTTATAGAGTGCATGGTTTAGTGGGGAAGTCAGATATTGAATGGAAGTTACACATTCACAATGAAGAAAAGTGCCTTTGGGAACAGGTGGCAGTAGGAACTAAGGTGGTCTGGGGATCCAGGAGAGACATTCCTCAGAAAATGCCTTTGCTGAGAAACAAGATAGGTCACACAGACAACAGTGTGTCAAAGGAAGGCTCTTGGGGTCTTCAATGAGGAGCTAGAAAAAGTCCAGTGTGGGTGAACTGTAGGTACAGGAAGAGTAGCATAGTCATTCACAATGTATGGAAAATCTGGTTATCTAGGCTGAATCCCAGTAGGCAGGCATGAGGTCTGTAGCTTGGCCAATGTGTAGTCACCCAGACCATTCACAATGTCCTTTGTTGTCTGACTCAAGACAACTGCCCTGCACTATTGCAGAGTTTTCCTATGGGTTAGGAGTATTACCCATCCCTATGGCATTTGGTAGGACTGGCTTGAACATTGGTATGATTGAGTGAGCCAGCTGAAGATTATTAGGGCTATTGGCAGGCATGGCTGGAGATTCTTTCTAAGATACTGGAGTGTTCCTTGGTTTTGAATTGTACTTATTGGTTTACACTTCGAGTTGGAGTAGTGTTGTCCCTTGAAAATATATCTCAGGAAGAAGACAAGTTTGCTTTTTGGTTTAAGTATGATTTTTAAAACATCTTCAATTTCAGCATTTTTTTCTCCTTTAAAATATTTTGGAGTTTACATATGGGGGAAATAAAACTTTAATGCAACTAAAATCTAAACTTTTCTTAGAGTTCTTAAGTCTCATAATTTACTTAAAGTTAAATCATGTATGACCTTGAATATGTTACAATATGATAGTTCATAGGGAACTTTTGCTTCTTGTTGGCTAAGGTTTTACCTCATTGTAGTAATGAGACCTGTAACTCTACTATGGTCTTTGCAGAAGTATATAGAGAAAGGTTTTCTACATTTTTGTAGGATTATTTAGCTTAGGTAGGAAATGTTCTTTCTTTTCTTGTGCCCATGTCATATAGTCCAAAATACGGTTCAGGACCTAAGCAAATATCAAATATGCCTTGTGTTATTCTCTGACCAGGAATTTCTCTTTAGGTTCTTTTAAAAAGATTATGGGCTAAGAGCAAGATTCAGGCATTTTTAGATCCTTCACTTACTTGCAACAATCTCCCATTCACTTAAACCTAGGTAATGTTTATTGATGGCTTGATTTTATTCAATATGTATAATTTTTCTAGTAAATAACATATACATAAATTTTCTAGTAAATGGATAAATATTAAATTTCATAGACAAAATAATTTAGGGCAGAATCTTAACAATTATTAGTATGAGACATATTCAAGGGACTTTTCTTGAGTCTGTATTCAGCTCTTTAATTTTGGATAACATATTCTGAATCTCTACTAAGGTCACAACCTTTTTATCAAAGCATTTTTTTTAGTATGCATTGATTTTCTTAAAAACATAGGGAGGTGTCAAAGGGAAAGAAATAAAGAATGAGCACTAAAATGATCTAAGGAACTTGTGGCCAGTTCAGGCAAACACATAGTAGATAACCTCAAGGCTGACTCTGTCTGAGTGCAAGTGACTTTGTCTACTCTCTGTCTAGAGAGTAGAAAATAGAGTCTTTACTAGGTAGTGGAGTTTCAGCTGTTCAGTTATGAGCAAGAGGAAGAACTTTATCCCCTGATAGGAGGATAGCAAGAGCAAGATCAATGCTTTGGGGACAGGGTTAACAACAACAACAAAATAGATGTTAAATACAAGGAAGCAAGATGGGGACACAATTGTAATGATGAGGTGCTGGGTGGTGCTTGGTCATGGAAACAAGGTAGAGTCCAAGTAGACCAAGGGAATGAGATTAGAGTGTGATGGATTGAATCTATTGAGTTAACCCATCTATTCAAGAAATATTCATTGAATATTTTCAATATTCCAGATACTGTTCTTGGCATTAAGAACACTATAGTAATTAAGACATACATACTTTTATGTTCACACAGTGTACTTATGTAAGCTAGTCCAATAGTAAATGATGGAAAATATGCATATTCTATTATTTTATTTATTGATTTAAAAAAATTGAGAAAAATGAGAAATTCTCTGAGCTCCCTGGAATTGTGTCTGTTTCTTTCACCAGATTAGGGTAATTTTGGTCATTATTCCTTCAAATGGGTTCTTGATCCCTTGCTCGCTCTCTCCTCCTTCCGGTATTCCTATGATGCACATGTTCTTATGCTTCATGTTGTTCAAAACATTTCTTAAGCTCTCCTTATATTTAAATTCTTTTTTCTTTTTGCTGCTCTGCCTCTGTGTGTGTGTGTATGTACCTTGTCTTCCAAATCACTGATTCGATCTTTGCTGCACCTAACATATTGTTTATTCCTTCAGGTGTATTATTTATTTCAGATATTGCATTGTTTATTTCTGACTGGTCCTTTTTATGGTTTCTATGTCTTTTTTTCATGTTGTTGAATATCTTATAATCATTGCAGTAAACTTTCTATCTGATAAATTGCTTGCCTCCATTTCATCTAGTTCTTTATCTGGGGAATTCTCTTTTTTTTTTTTTTCATTTGGTGTATGTTTTCTTGTGTTCCCATTTTGACTGCTTCTTTGTATTTTCTGCCTTAGTTGTCAATCTAATCAGTGATATAGACTTAAGCTGTAATCAGAAGCCCAGCTTCAGCATCACAGGGTCGGGCAGAGTAATTCTTGTGGGAGGGGTTATTGCTTCCACTCAGGCTGATACCCTTTGGAGGAGAGTGTTATGCCTGGTAAAGATGGCTCCTTCAGTGTAAGGAATGACTCAGCACAGGGACCCTGGTGGTAGTTTCTTCAGTTCTCTGCCAAGAGACACCAACACCAGACTCTCCTTAAGCATCACTAGTCCACACTGCCAGAGACCAGGATGAATGGCTGAAAATGAAATTTAATGCATTTGCCCTTTAAGAGGCTTCTGGGTCTCAGTCATCTCTCCCTGGCAAACAGAAATCTGGCTGTTTTCCACAGCTGGATGTTCTCTGAATTCCCTTCTGGCTTTGGTTCTGTAGTCTGGGAGTCCAGCTTGCAGTTTAGACCTCACACTTGTCAAGGGGAACCCCCTGCCCACTGAAATATCCCTCCAGAATTTTAGCTGCCACCCATTGGAGTCTAGCCAGTCAGCCCTCTTATGCCTCCTCCATACTCCCTAACAGTCTCATTGTGGTGAAGTGATTTTTCCTGTCTTTCCTTGATTATAAGCCTTCTCTCCAGCTAGTGTTCAGTTAGTTATTCAGGCAGCTTTCTCTACAATTCAGTTGTAATTACAGGTTGGTCCTGGGAGGGGGTTAATGTAGTTTCCACTTACTCCTCTGCCATCTTGGCTCTCCAACCAAATTGTACCCAAAGAAGACTACATCATAAAATGACAAAGCTTAAAGACAAGGAGAGAATCTTAAAAGCCACAGAGAAAAGCAGATTGTTATATCCAAGGGAGCACCAAATAGACTGTCTTCTGATTAGTCATCAGGAACATTTAGGCCAGAGGGAGTGGTGTGAAATATTGAAGGTGATGAAAAGCAAGAACCTACAACCAAGGCTACTTTGCCCAGCAAGGGTGTTATTTAAAATTGAAGGAGAAATAAGGAACTTCCCAGACAAGAAAAATCTAAAGGAGTTTGTTAACATCAAACCAGTAGTGCAACAAATGTTCAAGAGTTTGCTTGAAGAAGAAGAAGAAGAAAAACAAAAAACAAATAAACAGTCTAACAATAAAATGGCATTAAATATGTATCTATCAATAATCACCTTAATTGTAAATGGCTTAAATACTCCAACCAAAATACATAGGGTAGCTGAATAGATGAGAAAACAAGACCCATATACATGCTACCTCCAAGAGACCTATCTCAGACTAAAAAATACACACAGACTAAAAGGGATGGAAAAAAATATTTCATGCAAATGGAAAGGATAAAAAGCTGGGGTAGCAGTGCTTATATCCAACAAAATAGGCTTTAAAACCAAGGCTATAGTAAAAGACAAAGAAGGACACTACATAATGATAAAGGAAACAATCCAAGAAGAGGTTATAACCCTAGTAAACATTTACACACCCAACATAGGAGCACCTAAATATGTGAAGCAAAGCTTGATGGACATAAAAGGAGAGAATGAACAGAATCATAGTTGGGGATTTTAATACCCCATTGATTTGAATAGATAAGTCTTCCAGGCAGATAATCAACAAGGAGACAGTGGCTTTGAATGACATGCTAGATCAAATACATTTAATTGATATCTGCAGAGCATTTCACCCCAAAGCATCAGAATATACATGCTTTTCAAGTGCACATGGAACATTTTCTAGGTTCGACCACATGTTAGGACACCATATAAGTCTCAATAAATGTAAGGAGATTGAAATCATATCAAGCATCTTTTCTGACTACAATACCATGGAACTAGAAATCAATCACAAGCAGAACACTGAAAAACACAAAGATTCAGAAGCTAAATAACATGTTATTAAACAATGAATGGATCAAAAACAAGGTCAAGGAAGAAATCAAAAGATACATTGAAACAAATGAAAATTAAGAAACAACAATCCAAAATCTTTTAGGCACTGTGAAAGCAATTGTAAGAGGGAAATTGATAGCACTACAACCCTATCTCAAAAAAAAAAAAAAAAAAAAAAAAAAAAAAAAAAAAAAAAAAAAAAAAAAAAAAAAAAAAAAAAAAAAAAAAAAAAAAAAAAAAAACAAGAAAAATCTCAAATATATAATCTAACTTCACACTCAAAGGAACTTGAAAAATAACAACAAACAAAGCCCAAAGTGAGTAAAAGGAGGAAATAATAAAGATCAGAGGAGAAATAAAAGAAATAGAGCCCAAAGAATGATACAAAAGAGCAATAAATTCAACAACTAGTTCTTTGAAAAAATAAATAAGATTGAGAAACCTTTAACCAGACTCAATAAGGAAAAAAGAGAGAGGACCCACATAAATAAAATCAAATATGGAAGATGAGAAATATCAGCCAGCACCAAAGTAATACAAGGGATTGTAAGAAAATCTTGTGAACAACTATATGCCCACAAGCTGGACAACCTGGACAAAATTAATAAGTTCCTAGAAACATGCAATATTCCAAAAATAAATCAGTAAGAATCAGAGAATCTGAATGGACAGGTTACACCTAATGAAAATAAAGCGATAAAAAAATTCTCCCCAAAATAAAGGTCATATCCCTGATGAACATAGGCACTAAAATTCTCAACAAAATATTAGCTAATTGAATACAACAATGCAACACAAAGATAATACACCATGATCAAGTGGGATTTATTCTAGGAATGCAAGGTTGGTATGATATTTGCAAATCAATAAATGTGATTCATCATATAAACAGAATGAAGGATAAACACCATATGACCATAGCAATATTGGCAGAAAAGGTATCTAATAAAATCTAGCATTAATTTATGATAAAAACTCTCATCAAAGTGGGGTTAGAGAGAACATAACTAATAACAATGGCTGTATATGATAAACCCACTGCCAGCATCATACTCAATGGATAAAATCTACAAACATTCCTATTAAGACTGGGAACAGACAATGATGTCTGCTTTCACCTCTCACATTCAACATAATATGGGAAGTCCTAGACACAGGAATCAGACAAAAAGAAGAAATAAAAAACATCCAAATTGGAAAGGAAGAAGTAAGACTGTCTATATTTTCAGATGACATGATACTGTACATAGAAAACCCCAAAGAGTCCACCAAGAAACTAGTAGAATTGATAAATGACTTCAATAAAGTAGCAGGATACAGAATTAATATCCAGAAATCAGTTGCATTTTTATATGCCAATAACAAACTAACAGAAAGGGAAATTAAGAAAATAATCTTATTCACAATTGCTTCAAAAAGAATAAAATACCAGGAATAAACCTAACCAAGGATTTAAAAGACCTGTACTTGGAAAATAATAAGACACTGAAGAAAGAAATTGAAGAAAGAAATTAGGTGGGAGCACATACCATGGTCATGGAAAGGAATAATTAACATAATTAAAATGACCATGCTACCCAAAGAAATCTATAAACTCAACAGAATTCCTATCAAGGTTCCAAAGATGTATTTCACAGAACTAGAACAAATATTTCAAAAATATATATGTAACCATAAAAGGACCTGCAAAGCAACAGCAATACTGAGAAAGAAGAATAAAGTTGGAGGAATTACATTACTTAATATCAAAGTATACTATAAGGTCATAGTAACTAAAACAGCCTAGTACTGGCATAAAATCAGATACATAGGTCAATGGAATAGAATAAAGAGCCCAAAAATAAACTCACACCTTTATAGTCAATTAATATTTGACAGAGGAAGCAAGCACATACAATGGGCTAAAGATAGTTTATTCAATAAATGGTGTTGTGAAAATTGGACAGATACATGCAGGAAAATGAAACTAGACCACCTTCTTTACCACACATAAGAATAAATTCAAAATAGATAAAAGGTTTAAAGGTTAGACAAACCATAAAAATCATAGAGGAAAACTCAGGAATCAAAATCTTGGACATTGCTCATAGCATTATTTTATCAGATATATCTTCCCAGGCAAAGGAAACAAAAGAAAAAATAAACAAATGAGACTAATAAAACTAAATGAGACTACATCAAACAAAAAATAAACATACAGATGGCCAAAAAACTTATGAAAAGATGCTCAATGTCACTAATCATCAGAGAAATGCAAATAAAAATTATAATGAGATATTTTCCCACTCCCAACAGAATGGTTATCATCAATAAATCAACAAACAAGTACTGGTAAGGATGAGGAGAAAGAGGAGTGATTTTCATTATTGGTGGGAATGCAGGTTGCTGCAGCCAGTGTGGAAAGTAGTATAGAAATACCTCAAAAAATTAAAAATGGATCTGTCTTTGACTCAGTAATCCCCCTCCTAAGAATATATCTGGAGGAACCCAAAACACTAATTGAAAAGAACATAAACACTCCTATTCATTGCAGCATTATTTACAATCGCCAAGATATGGAAGTTACTTAATTGCCCATCAGTGAGTGAGTGGATAAAACAACTATGAGACATTTACACACTGGAATACTCCTTGACCATAAAAAAGGAGAAAATTTTATCCTTTGCAACAGTGTGGATGGACTTGGAGAACATTATTCTAAGTGAAATGAGCCAGTCAGAGAAGGACTAATACCATATGATTTTACTCGTATGTGAAATCTAATGAACTAACTGAACTAACAAGGAAACTGGGACAGATTCATAGATGGAGAGCCAGATGACTTCTGTGGTGGTAGGGGAAGGTTAGGGGATGGAGGGATTAAGAAAAAAGAAAAGAGGACTAAGGGACATGGATAAAAGTGTGGTGATTGCTGGGGGAAGGTAGTTATAAAGGGACTAATGGTAATGGAAAAAATACAATAAAGATTTAAAAGAGTTAAAAAAAAGAAAAGAAAGAAGAAATAATCATAACGTCAATGCTTTAAAATTATATAAAGGAAAAAGTATAACTCTCCTGTACCCATTCCATCACACCCAGATACGCTTATTTGTTGGGAACTGCCCTGCCTGGTTTCAGAAGCTGTAACCCTGCCATGGCTAAGCCTGAGTGAGCAACTTTCCGACCAGAAGCCACTAAGGAGACAAAACTTATCTCCCTGTCAGGAGTGCTGCTTCTGTTCCTTTTACTTCATCCATAACTGGCCCCCCATGCTTGATTGGCTAGCCAATGATAAGTAAGATTCCCCAAGGGGTAAATGACCTAAGACAGGCATGATTGTGTGGAGGCCCCCAGGGAAGGACTTGGGGGGCTAAGGAGAAAGGGGTGATGAACCCTTGCCCCTCGGCTTTGACAAAGCCTGAGTCCTCATTCTGTCTGCAAGAAGTCTCCTAATATCTTGGCTGCCTTACTTCCCCTGCCTGATTTAAGCCTGAAACAATGACAGAGGGCAGTGCAGCCCTGTGCTAGAAAGGGTGGGTTCCCTGGGTATTCAGGCCTAAGAAAGAATATGTAAAATCCTATGAAGCCTGCTTTGTTAAGAATGTTCTCAATTAAATGATAAAGGTCCGAGCAAGAAATGAGTTTGTTTCCCCAAGTTTTGTAGCCCCTTAGCTAACAGACCCTGACTCAGAATAAACCCTCAGAGTTCTTTGTATGTTATCTATTGTTTGATCCTTACTGCCTAACAATGATTAATAAGCTTTACCTCTATTCCTGGGCAAATGAACCCAATAAAAGGCCATTGAGGAAAACACTCTTGGCCCTTCTCCTTTGAGAGATCAGTCACCTTTCCTCCTCAAGCAGATCATGTCGTGGTAGACTTATTCTCATCCATGGCAGTGTGGGGGGGGGGGTTGGTTTTGCCAGTGGAGCACCCCCCCCCACCTATTCACTTTCAGAAGTATTTTATAAACTTATAAAGATGTGCTATATTCCTATGCATTTTGGTAAGAAGCTTTGCTTTATTACTTAACAATATGTTCTGTACAACTTTCCAAGCCAGTACATATTATAGAGCTACCCCAGTATTTTAATTGTTGTCTTGTAGTCCATAGTATAATAAGGGTACCATAACACATTCAACTACTTCCTTCTAACTATGAATTTAGATTATTTCCAGGTTTTATTTATATCCAATTAATGTTTTGTTTGAAATATCTTCTGTACAAGATCCTAGTTGACTCTAGAGCATAGTGGAGGGTTGGGTTTGATGGTGGGAATAGCATGAGAATGAAGATGAGGAAAAGACCTCAGGCACAATAGGAGAGGCATATGGGAACTTTCCTTCCCAAGTTATTGCATATAGACAATCAATATTAAGCACCTGTCTGGAATGTGCCTTTGTTGCAGATATAAGGTAATCTCATTCAAGCTACCGCTCCTTTGACTAAGAACCAGGGAGAATGCCTTCCAGAAAGGTTGTTAGGGGTGGAGGGTCTCTTGTCTAAGTGAAATATCTTGTTTGTAGAGGAATATGCTTTAGTCAAAGGTAGAAACTAGAAAAAAGGAAGAAGGTAAAACAACGTTATATTTTCACAAGGTTAGTAAAAGTAAACTTTGAAAAAGTTTTATGCAGTAATTGAAAACACTTAACTTTCCATTAAACTGTAAATTCATTTAAAATATTCCTCTTCTGGCAGGGTATAGTCAAAGACACAGCATTTGAGGACAGGTGGAAAGTGACCAGAGGAGAGAGAAGAGGGATTTCGGGGGGGAGAGGAGGAGGGGTTTATAGGATTAAAGTTAAAGGACACATGGATAAAAGATAGGGGGAGGGTGGTAATGGGAGGGAGGTAGGGAAGGGGGGTGGGAGGGCTTGACTGAGTGGGAGGTGGGGGGATGGGAGGACTTGAATGG